>CM076572.1:771600545-771892440 GCA_034641835.2 Pinus albicaulis
GATATAGTTTGAAGTTTGCCGATTTGTTGACTTTTCCTTTCCATTTCTTCTCTCCACCTGTCTTCAGTCTCTTTTATCTTTGGCAAACTGCCAGGAACACAGTCTGAAATGAGATTAATTGAATATAAGCTGTCATTTATGAATTGCGTGAGATTATTCATTATATTTCCGGCCCTTGATATTGCTCTATCAGATTTCATTAATTGATGTTCCCATTCTGTAAACAAGATTTCTTTGTGTTTTTCCTCTATCCTAGGAAGATTTGCTTCTTTTCCCTTTTCTGTATCCTGCCAGTTGAGAAACTCATAAATCTTTTCATCGGCATCATCTATTTCTTGTCTAAGAGTTATGATAGTTTGGATCAAAGATGAAGTAATCTCACAAAAAGGTTCTGCTTGTGACAGTTTTGAGCAAAATTCAATTAACTGCTGAGTCAATAATTTATTAGCCTCAAGGGCTTCCGATTTGAATTCATATAACTTTGGATAATCTTTAAACTTATCCAAAGTTGCTTGAAATTCCTTTTCTTGAATCATTTTTGCCTTTTCCTCATTTTGTAACAAACTCTGTAACTTAGAAATTTCTTCATTTAGCTGCTTTTGTTTGCCTAAAAGCTTTTCATCAACCTTCTTCTTTTCTTCAGCAAGCTGTTTCTCCAATTCTTTAGACCTGAATGTCTGATCCTGTAGTTGTTGTTGCAATTGGCTGATCAGTTGCTGATTCTCCTTAGCTTTTTCTTCCAGTGAAGCTATGTGAAGATCTTTCCGAGTTATTAGTTGAGAAACTTCTACAACTTTATCCACTGTTGCAGCACTATAAGCTCCTGTATACTGGGACAATTTCGTAAGGTCTTCAAATGGATTCATTTCATTGTTCTTATAAACAATATTCATAAACTCATCTGATGGAGTAGAAAATATACCCTTTTCTGTTTTTCTTTTCTTTCTTTGTCTTTTGACAACAGCCTTATGTTTAGGGCTGTAAAATACATCCAAAGGAGGGATCTCCTCACCTTTTAATATACCATTCATATATGTATCTAAATGATAATATTCCAATTATACTCAGAAATGATAATATAAAGAGGAAATATTATGAAAATCAAATATATAAATGATAGCAAATTCTTCAAACGAATACCATATAACAGAGACAATTAACAATGAACAGATAAAAATACCTCATTCATATTGCAGACTGTCAAACGAAGTATGATACTCTGATCTAGTAACTCCGATGTAAAATTAACTCCAAAGGCATAAAAATGCAACACTTCAAAGATAATTTGAGCACAAAAATCACCAGATGTGATCTTTCATAGAAATATAATAAGGAATGAAGTACAGAAATGTTAGCTCCAAATCCTCAAAAATATTACAACTTCTGATCCTTCTCTAAATGCATGAGAAGGATTTAAATAATAAATTACATAACAAAAATCCTAATACTACTGCTACAATCTATCAAATTTAAAACTGAAATGCTATTTTGAATAAAATCGATCTACTGCTTTTCTTCTTCGCTTTGACAAGTCGGTTGCAAATGCTCAACATATCTTGGAGTCTCGGTGGATGACTCATCTCAAAATGCAACTGTCCAGCATAGGTGGCATCGGAAAATTCTGGAATTAAACAATCGACAGCGTTTGATAGGAATTTGATAGCCGTCTGTTGATTGTTTGGTTTGATCAAATGAGTCCACATACTGTCCCAGGATATTGTTTGAAGTTTGCTGATTTGTGGACTTTTCCTTTCCATTTCTTCTCTCCACCTGTCTTCAGTTTCTTTTATCTTTGGCAAACTGCCAGGAATACAGTCTGGAATGAGATTAATTGAATATAGGCTGTCATTTATGAATTCCGTGAGATTGTTCATTATATTTCTCGCCTTGATATTGCTCTTATCGTATTTCATTAATTGATGTTCCCACTCTAACAGATTTCTTCGTGTTTTTCCCTTCATCCTAGGAAGATTTGCTTCTTTTCCCTTTTCTGTATCCTGCCAGTTGAGAAACTCAGAAATCTTTTCATCGGCATCATCTATTTCTTGTCTCAGAGTTATGATAGTTTGGATCAAAGATGAAGTAATCTCACAAAAGGGTTCTGCTTGTGACAGTTTTGAGCAAAATTCAATTAACTGCTGAGTCAATAATTTATTAGCTTCAAGGGCTTCCGATTTGAATTCATTTAACTTTGGATAATATTTAAACTTATCCAAAGTTGCTTGGAATTCCTTTTCTTGAGTCATTTTTGCCTTTTCCTCATTTTGTAACAGACTCTGCAACTTAGAAATTTCTTCATTTAGCTGCTTTTGTTTGCTTAAAAGCTTTTCATCAACCTTCTTCTTTTCTTCAGCTAGCTGTTTCTCCAATTCTTTAGACCTGAATATCTGATCCTGTAGTTGTTGCTGTAATTGGCTGATCAGCTGCTGATTCTCCTTAGCTTTTTCTTCCAGTGAAGTTATGTGAAGATCTTTCTGAGTTATTAGTTGAGAAACTTCTACAACTTTATCAACTGTTGCAGCACTATAGGCTCCTGTATACTGTGACAATTTCGTAAGGTCTTCAAATGGATTCATTTCACTGTTCTTATAAACAATATTCATAAACTCCTCTGATGGAGTAGAGAATATGCCCTGTTCTGCTTTTCTTTTCTTTCTTTGTCTCTTGATAACAGCCTTATGTTTAGGGCTGTAGAATACATCCAAAGGAGGGATTTCCTCACATTTTAATACAATATGACCTGTAGGATGTTCAGGAATGATTTCAACATCCTGCTCTATTTGTTCTGAACCTTTATCCTGCAATCCAAGCTGATGAGCAAACTGATCATATTGATTTAATAGCTGAGAAGAAATATCAAGATTAGTGGAAACCGTAATCTCCTTAGTTATTTCTTTTTCTTTCTCTTTATCTATGCTCTGCTTGGTGCTTTTGTCATCTGATCCATCCTTTTGATTATGCACCTCATTATTGATATTTGTACATTTGTCTATCATTTGAGCAGTATTCCCTTTTGGGGCATCAGGTTTGTCAATAGTGACCACTTTTTGAGAATGTACAATCGGCTGGTTGACAGCTGATTGTGTAATGATTTTGCTGGTAGATGTTTCTACTAGCATTTGGCCGGATGTACCTTCTGTCTCTGATTTTTGGATTTGAGTTCTCAGCTGGTCTAGAGGTACTCTCAACAATCTATGGCTTCTAAATAAGAGAAATTTATTTATTTCTTCCTGTTGAAATGTAGACTTGATCAAGTCAAAAATCTGAGGAAAATTATCTAATGAGATAAACAAATCATCGAACATATCTGGTTCATGCTCAAAACGAGCAATTGAAACTGAAGCAGTGACATCAAATGCTATCTTTTTTGGATCATATTGTCTTCCAGGAATGGTTGCAAATTTACAACCTCTTATCTTGAAGACTTCTTTTTCTGCATGCTTGAAATCACTTAGAGTGAAATGACCACAATTGAGTGGGAATTGAGGCCACATTCTCTTCTTACTGTTATTCAAAGACCTGGATATACCTTCAATTGTCAATTGATAGGAAACTTCTTGAGCTAGAAGTTTGTCTGGAACAAAAAGCGGAAGAACATGCGGCTCCACTATACTACCAAAAACCCTGATGTAAGTAAATTTTTCCTCCCCAAACCAATCTCCGATTGCAGACAGGTCGGCTTTAGCTTTATCAGAAATCCTAGGGGGAAAGTGTTTAAAAATGGTTTGGAAAACGGGAATGAGGAAGCCATGACAGATTCTATATACATTATCTTGGAAATGAATCTTCCAAAGCAATTTATGATAAATATGGATTGGAAGGGGGTTATTGGGAGTCCATTTCCATCCAAATAAGGGAAATTCGGAATTGAAACAAATAACATCAAGAATATAGGCACAAAAGAAAAAGGGGGTAGAATTTCCAGCATCTTTTTCTTGTCTGTACTCAAGGATCCTATTGGCTATTCTATCAGAAAGAATAACAGCCCAATCCATAATGTCGAAATTCACAGCTGCTAGGATTAATGGGACCATTTGTATAGAAAACCTAGCTGAATTATCATTGCCAAATAACCTACACATCATGGCAGCTGCATAGGAATATGGAGGTAGAAGAGAATCTACAGAATACATACCGGATGCTTCATTTCGGTGCTTCTCTGGGTTTTTCCTCCAATTTCTGATAGGGTCGGATTGGACTTTGTTATCATCAGCAAATTCTTTGATAAATTCCTTGTTATACACCTTCTGTGGGTCTGGAAGGTGGTACATTGCTTTCAAGTCTTCTGCTTTAAACGAGCCGAAAGGCACTCCTGATGCTGAAATAAACATTCTATCTTTTATCTTTACACTGTCAATAATCCATCGAACTGCATCATAGTAAGGCATGATGCTTGCTCTGGCTGCAATTCGATGCAGAAATGAATTTGCAAGTGTTCTTTAGTTGATGTCAGAATCGGAATCCGAGCTATCCTCGTCTGGAACTGATGCCTTCTCCACTGTGACCTTGGGGTCTAATTTTTCCAACAGGTTGTAGACTGTGTCCCATGTCATTTTCCCAAGACCTTGGCATGATGTATCTGTGACTAGCCTTAGCTTTACGGGCTTTTCTTTTGATACTGTAGGAGTCTCGGCAAACTTCACTGGTAGAACAGTCTTATTTCTTCTTCCTCTTTTTGACATTTCTACGTCTGCTACCGCTTCTCTTTGTCTGTGAATGAAAGAACTTGTTGTTCTTTGGCTCTGCAAGACAATAAACTCTCAGTCGTGCTCAACAAGTCATTCAAACGGAATGATTTATGAATTTATGGTTTTCATTCATTTGTTTCGTATATTGCGTAAATGCCCCTTTTGGGTCACACTTAAGTATTTAACACCAAATCACAAACCATATTCATTTGATTCGTTATTGAATGCCTTTCGTACCAATAAAGATTTGGCGCTTGTGATATATTAATATATTCAACAAAAATCTTCGTATGCAAAATAGATGAATCGCATCGGAAGTTTTCGAATGGCAAATGAGTATCACAATACGTTTATCCCGATTGATCGATTGCGATTGCAGATCTTTCCGATTTCTAATGGTGGGGTCTACCATATTTTTTAAACAAATGTTTGATTTTCTTTTAAAAGCGTTTATTATCAAATGCACATCGGATCGGGGAATTTCAACTAAGCGTAAAGAGTTTCTTAAAGATTGTCCCGATTAATCGATTGAGATTGACCGCATCGCATCGGAAGTTATATTTGACTGTTTTAAACTCTTAGCGATTTAAAATTTTCCGATTGGACTAATCGCATCGGAAGATTTGAAATGGGGATATGAAATTTCTTTTGAGGGTTATCTCCGATTCTCCGATTGCGATTGAACTTTTAACTTTGATCTGTTTTTTATGATAAGGCCTTGTATATTAGATCGGACCATAAGTTTTTTGAATGTTGAATATGAAATTTTTCAAAACAATGAATTTTATTTCTAAGTGTTTTATTTCTAAAAAGAAAGGGACCCTATTTATAAATTTTATTTCTAAAATTTAGAAAAAGGGAGGGTTGTTGTATAGTACAACAATTGGCGATTCACTTGAAAGAACCAGTTATCTCTGAAAAATAGAATGAATACTATATCTTAAGTAAGTAAAGATTTTTAAAGGTAAATAAAAATTATCCTAGGATAATCAAAAATAAAATCTAACTTTATGAAAAAGAATAAAAATTATTAACAATCTCTTTCTAGTTTCTTGAGAATAAAAACATTTTGAGTTGTCTTAAGCTTTGATTGGTATTAATAATGAAGTAAGTGGATTTCTTCAAGCTTGGTTTTGATAATATACTCTATTGTCATAGGCATTGCCTCTGCTGCCTGCAAACGTTCATAGTCTCGACAGGGTTACCTTTTAACCATTAACTATTCATTGTCCCATTCAACTAAGATTATGACTTTTTAAAAGATAAATTCATAAGATATGTTATCTCATGTTTTTGTCTTTTATTTATTTTTTTATTTCTTTTTTAAGAGCCATTGTTCTGGTTTGGTAGCCAGTTGTTAACAATGCCATTCAATAGTTATATTTAAAACTGAACAAGCTGGCTCGTGATGAGACCCCTTGTCTTATATTAATAAGCCATTACCCTGTTTTGATAGGCAGTATTGGTAATGTCAGCTTTATTATTTCTTATGAATATGGTAAGTCGGCTCGTGATGAGACCTCTTATCTCTTAAAAATGTTTTTCAATAATTTCTTAGAATTATATTCTAAAAAATCACAACCTAAATGAATGGGGTGAACTAGTCTTATCCTTAAGAATCAATGGATGACAATTTTCTGAGTTTTTTGAGTACCAAGACTTGAATAATCTTTACTTTTATAGATAACTTCTCTCTGCTTAATAAAATTGTAATGATTTACATTTTCCTCAAGTTTTTCCAAAAAGATTATGCAAATAATTGGTATAATCTTTCAAAGTTTAACATCTTATTTAAAACTATCAAGGGAATATAATCATTTTTTTTTTTTAAATTCTTATTTACACTAAAATAAATATTTATAATATTTTCCTTAAGAATTTTCTATCAAGTAAACAGTCAATTAGAGACTTATTAACAACCTTTATTTATAAAAAACAAATAAAAGACTTTGCAAAAAGGAATATGTACAATTTAAGAAGGGGTTACCTCCTTATGAAAAGAATTTCTTCAAGATAAGCCCATTTACAGGAAGAGATTCTCTCTTACCTGTTAGATCTTGGAGCATGAATGTATTTGAGCCTATCTTTTCAACGATCTGAAATGGTCCAAGCCACATCTTTTGAAATTTGGTATGTTTACCTTTTTCTTCATGTGCCTTATCCCATTTTAGAACAAGATCACCAATTGACAAAAATTTTGAGCCGGTAGAACTTGCATCAAAAGAAGATTTCACAAGTTGTTGATGTTTTTCATGAACAATTCTAGCTTTATCTCTCTCTTCTTCTAGTTTAAGGATTTGATCATACCTCAATTGAACGGATGAAGAAGGATTTTCTTCAATAAATTGTACTAGGGCTAATGATGGAAGAGTTAAATTTGATGGTATCACAGCCTCTTTTCCATAAACTAAATTAAAAGGTGAAGTTCCGATTGAAGCTTTCTCTGTAATACGATCAGCCCATAGTGCAAAGATTAAAGATTTATGCCAATTCTTTTGATTTTGATCGATAGTCCTTTTAATAATCTTGATGAGATTTTTATTAGTGGATTCAGCTAATCCATTACCTTGTGGGTAATAATTTGCTCAATATTTGAGTTTAAAACCTCTTTTAACTGCAAATTCAATTAAACTGTTTCCTGAGAAATAAGATGCATTATCAAAGACAAGAGCTTGAGGTACACCAAACCTGGTTATGATAAATTGATCTATGAAATCAATAATTGCATCAGAATTGGCTACCTTCAAAGGGATTGCCTCTACCCACTTTGTAAAATAATCGGTTGCAGTAAGAATGTACTTGTGCCGCTTGGAAGAATGAGGTACTATCTCACCAATAATGTCAAGTCCCCATTGTTCAAATGGTTGCTCAATATTTACTGGTTGCAAAGGAAAAGCTGGTTTCCTTTGCCTTCCACTTGCAGTTTGGCAGATTCTGCACTTTCTTACATATTCATGTGTATCTTTAAAAAGGGCAGGCCAATAATAGCCAGCACGAATTATTTTGTGAGCTGTGGTATCACCTCCAAAATGACCTCCTGCTGGTCCATCATGCAACTCCTGCAAAACCTTTTCAGCTTCAGTCTTTTCTAGACATCTCAACAAAATTGAATCATAATTTTTTCTAAACAACACATTATCAATGATCTCATATTTAACAGCTTTTAATCTTAAAGCACGTTTTTTCTTATAACTGAGATCAGAAGGAGCATACCCATTTTTTAAGTAATATATGAGATCAGAATACTGAGACTCAGAATCCGTAACACTTATCTGATTTACTTGAATATCTTGATTTGAATGATCATTCTCTGGTATGTTATGAGCTCCCGCTAATAATCTGCAAAAACCTTGTCCTCTAACAATCTTAGCTGGTTTAATATCAACATCATATTCTTGTAGGGCTGTCACCCAGTTAGCTCGTTTTTCTCTTACTTCTCTCTGAATTAATAATTGCCTCACTGCAGAGAATGGGACAATAATTTTTGTATGAGTTTTTAAGAGAAAAGGTCTAAAATGCTTGATTGATTTGAACACAGCAAAGGCTTGTTTTTCAACATCGGAATAATTCAGTTCAGCTCCTTGCAGATTTGAAATGAAGAATGAAATTGGTGCTTCAATTTTCTGATCATTAATTTGTGTTAAAACAGCTGCATAAGATGTCTCTGTGGCTAAAGTATACAAAATAAAATCTTTAGAAAAATCCGGAGTATTTAATGCTGGTGCATTAATGATTGCCTGTTTGATTAACTCAAAGGCTTCTTTCTCTTTATGCCCCCATTTAAATACTAAATTCTTCTTGATCATATTTTGCATAGGTAAAACAATTAAAGAAAAATCAGGAATGAATCTTTTTACAAAATTGATCTGTCCAAGAAATGATTGCATGGATTTTTTGTTATGAGGTAAAGAAATATCAGAGATCTCTTTAACTCTGTCTGGATCAATATATATACCATCTTTTGATACAATAAATCCTAAAAGTTTTCCTTCACCTAAAGCAAAGAAAGATTTTTTCGGATTTAATGAAATACCAAACCTTCTACATCTTTCGAATATTTGTTTAAGATCATGTAGATGATTGGTTCTGTTTTTAGAGAATATTGTTATATCATCGAGATAAACAACAACTGATTTATTGATCAGACCTTTAAATGCTATGTCCATGGCTCTTTGGAAAGTTGCTCCTGCATTTATTAATCCAAAAGGCATTTTTTGATAAGCATAAGTTCCCCATTTCGTTCTGAAAGTTGTTTTCAATCTGTCATTTGGATGAACTAAGACTTGATTATAGCCTGAGAATCCATCAAGAAAGGACATAATTTCAGAACCAGCTACTTTTTGGAGTATCTGCTCCATGGTTGGCAATGGGAAATTGTCTTTCAAAGATGCCTTGTTTAAATTTCTGAAATCAATACATATTCTTATATCACCATTTTTCTTTCTTACAGGTACCATATTGGAAACCCAATTGGAATGCCTAACAGGAAAAATGATTTTGGCTTTCAAAAGTTTATTAAGTTCTGATTTGATTTGATCTTCAAGATTTGGATGAACTTTCCTTAGCTTCTGTTGAACAGGTTTAATATCAGGAAGCATTGGAATTGTGTGCTGAATAATTGAAGTATCATATGTTTTTAAATCATCATAATTCCAAGCGAAGACATTTTTGTACTTGCTCAATAGTTTAATGAAGGCATCCCTTTCCTTTGATGTTAAATTAAGTCCTAAATTAACATTTTGAGGTTTTGAATCGGAACCAAGATTCACTAATTCAAATTTCAAAGTAGAACTTTGAAGCTTGGTATTAGTGACTTTCTTGAATCTGTCTTTAATATCATACAAGTCCTCCAATCTACCAACAGATTTCGGAATGGGATTTTCATTACTTTTTGAAGAAATTTGTAAATCATGCTCTTCTTCATCAATAATTTGATCATCATATGATTTCTCAGAAGTCATGAAGTTCAAGATATCTTGATCATGGTAAAAAACTCTCCAATTTGTAACATTGTCTGGGACAGATGGCCTAAAAAGTAATTCTATTGAAAATCTATCTGGGCTAAAATCTTCAGAAGGTATGAGTCTGGAAGCAACATTGGCTAGCAAGTCCGCTGCTGAATTTTGAGACCTAGGGATGGAAGAAATATTGAATGTAGAAAAGTGTGTGGTGAGTTCTTGAACCAGCGATTGATAATGTTTGAGGTGATTTGAAAGACAGTGAATTGTATTTCTCACCTGTTTGACAATAATTTCAGAATCGCCGAATACTTTCAAATATTGCACTTTAAGGCCAATTGCTTTATACAAACCTTGGATTAGAGCTTCATACTCAGCTGTATTGTTCGTGCATTCAAATTCTAACCTACAGGACAGCATTGTCTTTTCACCTTGCGGGCTAACCAAGATACACCCTGCTCCTGAACCTTCGTTAGATTTAGAGCCGTCAAAATATAAAGACCAAAATAAAGAAGTATTATCAATCTTATTTACAGTTTCCCCAGTATCATTAAAACATCTTGACCTATCAGTTTGTGAATAGTTTTCAATCTGTGATGTTAAACTGTTTACTGAGAAAGGGGATGGTTGGGCAGTGAGATTTCCAAAAAATGACTCTGATGAATAATTTCCCAAGATGTTGTTATTAAATGCAATTGGTTGATTTTCCTGCTCAAAATCTGTTACAGTATGGGTCATGTGTTTCTCTCGATTGATTTTTATTTGATTTGGCTTTCCTCCATAAGGTAACCACATGTGAGACCAATCGGTAGAAATATATCCGTGGAGCTTTTCAGACAAATCTCTACTTAAAATCAACCCATAAAATTCAGGTATATCAGCTATTAAGATATCAATTCGTTGAACTACCCGTGGATCAGCTGCTAACCTGATAGTTACGGAGTTAATCTCTCCTAAAACCCGGACCTTGCTTCTGTCTAACTGTACAATGTGTATGGAAGACTTTTGGGGTTCTATGTTCAGTTTAGAACAAACTGAAGCTGGCATTATATTGGATGATGCCCCTGAGTCAATCAAACAATTGTGTAGGTTTCTGTTGTAGATTTCAAAAGTCAAAAGGAAGGGTGGAGGGTGAGAATTTGATCTATCCCCAATCAGGACTGAATCAGTAGCTTCTATCATACCAGAAGGTGGTTGACCAGAATCATTTGCAGCTTTAGCACTGGGAAGAGGTGAACAGGGAACATCATTCAATTCTTTGAGAAGCAATTTCTGCTGATGTTTTAATTTGCTAAGTTCAAACATAGTTATGTTTGCCTTAGTTTTCTTCATATCATCAACAATATTGTAATCCATTGAATCGGACACTACTAATGTTTTGGATGTTGGAAGAGTATTTGAAGTTGAAGGTGGGTTTTGGGGAACTGCTGCGGGTGATTTCTTTGTAGGTAATTTTTCTTTTGTTGTAGCAGCACCTGCACTCCGTTTCTTTGAAGTTGTCTGAACAGGTTCGGGAGTACCTTTACTCCTAGTAGAGACAGGTAAAGCTTCTTCATCATTATCTGTATCGGAGTTGGGCAGTATGAAATCCCACATACCATGACATTCAACAATTTCGTCTTCATTATCAGTTGATGAGATTGTTTCCTCTTCTTCCTCTTCTTGATCTGATTCTGCATAAGATACGATATTTGGCGGTTTTGATTCGGTTTTCTTATAATTCTTGAAGGGCCTCTTAGTTGAAGTTTCAGCTACTTGTTTCTTAATTTCAATCATTTCATTTGACATAGTCTTGAGAACTTTTTGGAGGCCTTCCATATCATATGGATCTTTTGAGATTTTCTTCTTTGAGTCTTCTTTGAATGAAACTTTTTTGGTTTTTCTTTCCTCCAGAGCTGCTTTCTTTTCTAGAGCATTAATACGTTTTTCCACAGCAAGTGCTTCTTTCATGTTTTCAGCAAGTGTTGGTTTTGCGGCCCTGTCTACAAAAATAGCTATATTGGCAGGTAGGGCAGTAATATACCACTCACTTCTGATTTGTTCACTTGGTTTGGAAGTTGTTGGGATTTTATTCAAAAGTTTATTGAAACGAGCATTAAATTCTTTAATGGGTTCCCTATGCTCTATCCTAAGATTGGAGAGATCATTTATTAGTGTAGCTAAAGATCTATCATCTCCATACTTAGTGAGAAACTGTTCTTGGCAAATGTCCCAACTGGTAATAGAATCAGAAGGCAGGGAAAAATACCAGGATCCTGCTGATCCTTGCAATGTATAAGGAAAAGGCCTAACAACGACATCTTGCTCAGTCACTCCCTTCAAATTAACTGCTAACATGAAGTTATTGATATGTTCCTCGGCTTGGGTTCCATTTTCTGGATTAAACTTGGGTAGCCATTTTTCAGGAGCATCGGGTAATGCATGTAATGGTGCAGGCATATTGACTGCACCCGGTCTGGTCCATGGATCTGCCATTGTAATACCAGTGGTGGATGATACTGCTGTTGAGATTCCAGATGTCTGGGAAGGAATTGATATTGAGGAGTGAGCAGGTTGAGATGTTGAAGTTCGCAATTCCTGGTGAAAAATGATATGTAATGAGGAAGTGGATGGTTGAATTCGCACTGGGGAAGATGAGATGGAAGATGTGGATGAAAGTGCTTCACTGTCAGAATCTTCAGTATTTTTCTTTGCCTTTTTCCTTTTAGGTAAAGGAAATTCAGTAGGTTCAATACCGAGCTTTTCACTCTGAAGTCTAGTAAGTGGGTGAGGTAGATTGAATTGCGAAGTCTCACTGCTTTGAGATAGCTCAGATTTCTGTGGTGAAATCGAGAAGCTCTGAAGTTTCTGGATGAGAGACTGAACTTCAAGAGATTCAAGACTTAATTGTTCTGAAGTATGGTGGGTTTGAGCAGTGATAGTGGATACCTCTTCTTCTTGCTTGGATGCTGAGGAATCAACGGGCAATTTGGAAGTACGAGGTGATGTGGAGGGAGAATTACTCTTAGAATGGTTTGTAGATTTGGGTTTGCTTGCCATTCACAGTTGGATGCCCTCCTTCTAGCACCAAAAATGTTGAAGCCTAGAAAATCTCTGCTTCAAACATTGGGGGAAAACCACCCGGTCGGGACCTTAAGACAGCTCCTTTTCCGTTTGGGATGGTGGCTCCGACTGGATTTAAAGGACCAGTTTTCTTATAACTAAGTGGATTGAATTGAATGGGTGAAAATGGGACTAAATTGACAGAATAATAAAACTATCTAATCTAAACTAAATGCTGATAAAGAAATTCTAATTTTAACCCGGGTAATAATATGTGAATACAACTTAGGATTGTTTAAATCTAATAATAACCATGAAAATGTATTATTAGTTAAATTGAAATGTGCAGAAACGAATAAAGATAACTCTGTTTAATAAATTAAACAGAGTTATATTAGCATATTGCATTCATCATCATATACCATTGATATATGTATCTAAATGATAATATTCCAATTATACTCAGAAATGATAATATAAAGAGGAAATATTATGAAAATCAAATATATAAATGATAGCAAATTCTTCAAACGAATACCATATAACAGAGACAATTAACAATGAACAGATAAAAATACCTCAGTCATATTGCAGACTGTCAAACGAAGTATGATACTCTGATCTAGTAACTCCGATGTAAAATTAACTCCAAAGGCACAAAAATGCAACACTTCAAAGATAATTTGAGCACAAAAATCACCAGATGTGATCTTTCATAGAAATATAATAAGGAATGAAGTACATAAATGTTAGCTCCAAATCCTCAAAATATTACAACTTCCGATCCTTCTCTAAATGCATGAGAGGGATTTAAATAATAAAATTACATAACAAAATCCTAATACTACTGCTACAATCTATCAATTTAAAACTGAAATGCTATTTTGAATAAAACTGATTCATTGTTTTTCTCCTTCGCTTGATGAAGCCAAGTTGCAAATGTTCAACATATCTCTGAGTCTTGGTGGATGACTCATATCAGTATGCAACTGTCCAGCATAGGTGGCATCAGAAAATTCTGGAATTAGACAATCGACAGCGTTTGATAGAAGTTTGATAGCTGTCTGTTGATTGTTTGGCTTGATCACATAAGTCCACATACTATCCCAGGATATAGTTTGAAGTTTGCCG
The DNA here is from genome assembly GCA_034641835.2 of Pinus albicaulis. NCBI lineage: Eukaryota > Viridiplantae > Streptophyta > Pinopsida > Pinales > Pinaceae > Pinus > Pinus albicaulis. The sequence goes on from CM076572.1 coordinate 771,614,365, forward strand.
ATTTGTTGACTTTTCCTTTCCATTTCTTCTCTCCACCTGTCTTCAGTTTCTTTTATCTTTGGCACACTGCCAGGAACACAGTCTGAAATGAGATTAATTGAATATAAGCTGTCATTTATGAATTGCGTGAGATTATTCATTATATTTCTGGCCCTTGATATTGCTCTATCGGATTTCATTAATTGATGTTCCCATTCTGTAAACAAGATTTCTTTGTGTTTTTCCTCTATCCTAGGAAGATTTGCTTCTTTTCCCTTTTCTGTATCCTGCCAGTTGAGAAACGCAGAAATCTTTTCATCGGCATCATCTATTTCTTGTCTAAGAGTTATGATAGTTTGGATCAAAGATGAAGTAATCTCACAAAAGGGTTCTGCTTGTGACAGTTTTGAGCAAAATTCGATTAACTGCTGAGTCAATAATTTATTAGCCTCAAGGGCTTCCGATTTGAATTCATTTAACTTTGGATAATCTTTAAAATTATCCAAAGTTGCTTGGAATTCCTTTTCTTGAGTCATTTTTTCCTTTTCCTCATTTTGTAACAGACTCTGCAACTTAGAAATTTCTTCATTTAGCTGCTTTTGTTTGCTTAAAAGCTTTTCATCAACCTTCTTCTTTTCTTCAGCCAGCTGTTTCTCCAATTCTTTAGACCTGAATATCTGATCCTGTAGTTGTTGCTGTCATTGGCTGATCAGCTGCTGATTCTCCTTAGCTTTTTCTTCCAGTGAAGTTATGTGAAGATCTTTCTGAGTTATTAGTTGAGAAACTTCTACAACTTTATCAACTGTTGCAGCACTATAGGCTCCTGTATACTGTGACAATTTCGTAAGGTCTTCAAATAGATTCATTTCACTGTTCTTATAAACAATATTCATAAACTCCTCTGATGGAGTAGAGAATATGCCCTGTTCTGCTTTTCTTTTCTTTCTTTGTCTCTTGACAACAGCCTTATGTTTAGGGCTGTAGAATACATCCAAAGGAGGGATTTCCTCACATTTTAATACAATATGACCTGTAGGATGTTCAGGAATGATTTCAACATCATGATCTATTTGTTCTGAACCTTTATCCTGCAATCCAAGCTGTTGAGCAAACTGATCATATTGATTTAATAGCTGAGAAGAAATATCAAGATTAGTGGAAACTGTAATCTCCTTAGTTATTTCTTTTTCTTTCTCTTTATCTATGCTCTGCTTGGTGCTTTTGTCATCTGATCCATCCTTTTGATTATGCACCTCATCATTGATATTTGTACATTTGTCTATCATTTGAGCAGTATTCCCTTTTGGGGCATCAGGTTTGTCAATAGTGACCACGTTTTGAGAATGTACAATCGGCTGGTTGACAGCCGATTGTGTGATGATTTTGCTGGTAGATGTTTCTACTAGCATTTGGCCGGATGTACCTTCTGTCTCTGATTTTTGGATTTGAGTTCTCAGCTGGTCTAGAGGTACTCTCAACAATCTCTGGCTTCTAAATAAGAGAAATTTATTTATTTCCTCCTGTTGAAATATAGACTTGATCAAGTCAAAAATCTGAGGAAAATTATCTAATGAGATAAACAAATCATCGAACATATCTGGTTCATGCTCAAAACGAGCAATTGAAACTGAAGCAGTGACATCAAATGCTATCTTTTTTGGATCATACGGTCTTCCAGGAATGGTTGCAAATTTACAACCTCTTATCTTGAAGACTTCCTTTTCTGCATGCTTGAAATCATTTAGAGTGAAATGACCACAATTGAGTGGGAATTGAGGCCACATTTTCTTCTTACTGTTGTTCAAAGACCTAGATATACCTTCAATTGTCAATTGATAAGAAACTTCTTGAGCGAGAAGTTTGTCTGGAACAAAAAGCGGAAGAACATGCGGCTCCACTATACTACCAAAAACCCCGATGTAAGTAAATTTTTCCTCCCCAAACCAATCTCCGATTGCAGACAGGTCGGCTTTAGCTTTATCAGAAATCCTAGGAGGAAAGCGATTAAAAATGGTTTGGAAAACAGGAATGAGGAAACCATGACAGATTCTATATACGTTAGCTTGGAAATGAATCTTCCAAAGCAATTTATGATAAATATGGATTGGAAGGGGGTTATTGGGAGTCCATTTCCATCCAAATAAGGGAAATTCGGAATTGAAACAAATAGCATCAAGAATATAGGCACAAAAGAAAAAGGGGGTAGAATTTCCAGCATCCTTTTCTTGTCTGTACTCAAGGATCCTATTGGCCATTCTATCAGAAAGAATAACAGCCCAATCCATAATGTCGGAATTCACAACTGCTAGGATTAAGGGGACCATTTGTATAGAAAACCTAGCTGAATTATCATTTCCAAATAACCTACACATCATGGCAGCTGCATAGGAATATGGAGGCAGAAGAGAATCTACAGAATACATACCGGATGCTTCATTTCGGTGCTTCTCTGGGTTTTTCCTCCAATTTTAGATAGGGTCGGATTGGACTTTGTTATCATCAGCAAATTCTTTGATAAATTCCTTGTTATACACCTTCTGTGGGTCTGGAAGGTGGTACATTGCTTTCAAGTCTTCTGCTTTAAACGAGTCGAAAGGCACTCCGGATGCTGAAATAAACATTCTATCTTTTATCTTTACACTGTCAATAATCCATCGAACTGCATCATAGTAAGGCATGATGCTTGCTCTGGCTGCAATTCGATGCAGAAATGAATTTGCAAGTGTTCTTTCGTTGATGTCAGAATCGGAATCCGAGCTATCCTCGTCTGGAACTGATGCCTTCTCTACTGTGACCTTGGGGTCTAATTTTTCCAACAGGTTGTAGACTGTGTCCCATGTCATTTTCCCAAGACCTTGGCATGATGTATCTGTGACTAGCCTTAGCTTTATGGGCTTTTCTTTTGAGACTGTAGGAGTCTCGGCAAACTTCACTGGTAGAACAGTCTTATTTCTTCTTCCTCTCTTTGACATTTCTACGTCTGCTACCGCTTCCCTTTGTCTGTGAATGAAAGAACTTGGTGTTCTTTGGCTCTGCAAGACAATAAACTCTCAGTCGTGATCAACAAGCCACTCAAACAGAATGATTTATGAACTTATGGTTTTCATTTATTTGTTTCGTATATTGCGTAAATGCTCCTTTTGGGTCACACTTACGTATTTAAAACCAAATCATTAACCATATTCATTTGATTCGTTATTGAATGCCTTCGTACCAACAAAGATTTGGCGCTTGTGACATATTAAAATATTCACTCATTCTGAACTTTTCGTATGCAATAGATGAATCGCATCGAAAGTTTTCGAATGGCAGATGAAGATCACAATACGTTTATCCCGATTGATCGATTGCGATTGCAGATCTTTCCGATCTCTAATGGTGGGGTCTACCATATATTTTAAACAAATGTTCGATTTTTCTTTTAAAAGCGTTTATTATCAAATGTACATCGGATCGGGGAATTTTAACTAAGCGTAAAGAGTTTCTTGAAGACTGTCCCGATTAATCGATTGCGATTGACCGCATCGCATCGGAAGTTATAATTAACTGTTTTAAACTCTTAGCGATTGAAATTTTCCGATTGGACTAATCGCATCGGAAGATTTGAAATGGGCATATGAAATTTCTTTTAGGTTATCTCCGATTCTCCGATTGCGATTGAACTTTTAACTTTGATTTGTTTTTATGATAAGGCCTTGTATATTAGATCGGACCATAAATTTTTTGAATGTTGAATCTGTTTAGTAACAATATGAAATTTTCCAAAACAATGAATTTTATTTCTAAATGTTTTATTTCTAAAAAGAGGAAGAACCCATATTCGAGCTTACAGGAAACCTAGAGAAACCTTTGAGTTTGTTGTCTATTAAAAAGAAATAGTGTCTACTATTTGAGACTATTTCATAGCTTTGAAAAAAATGGTTTATTGGGTATAATAAAGAAGGTTGTTTCCAAGCTTTTTGTGGAGAAAAAAAAAATCAATTAGTGCATTGGGGAATTTTATTGGAGAAATATGTTTAGCTTTATTTATTTATTTTTTTGTAAATCAACATTCAAAGGGGGATTGGAACTGGTGACCTAATGCATGGAGTGCCTTAATAATGCACTTTTCATCGTTGAAATAAAGCCTCGTGAGCTGTGTGGAGAAACATTTTTATCATTATGTCTTAAGGGGAATTTTTTTTGTGGTTTTTTTTTTTGGCAAAGATCGAGTGTATTTCACCCAAGGGTTATCACAATATTCTTGCATATTCTACTATGTGGGAAGATGGGTCTTGAATAGTCCCTAGGAAATTCCAAGAAACTTCTTAATACCCCTTTAAACCAAATAAAATGTTAGAGTAGCAAACAATTTTAAAAAATATTCCATGCCATTCTGCAACAGAAGAACCCATGTGAGCTGAAGGAAGGGCAAGGAAGAGAGGCTACACTCTTTGCACTTGGATCTGAGTTGCAACAAAAAAAATCAGTAATATCCCTTCATAAGTTAGGGGAATTATACATGTCTCTCCATGGTGGGACAACCATAATGGAAGAAAAACAATTAGGCTCTCAAGCTTTCCATGCTTGCTCTAATACAATTCAAATTCTTGGAGCATCCTTGTGAAGAGGTCAGGCTCATAGTCGCCTCCTATCTCAACAAGATCATAGCTTTAACATCACCACTACCACCTTACAATAATGATATCTTGAGGGAGACATTGCCACTGATAGTAGAAACCCTTTAATATTTGGACAACATCATGCTTCCTACCTTTAAGAAGAGGCACAAAAGTTTAGAAATCATGGTAGAGTTCAGCTTTGGAACATTCATGTTGAATATGGAATGTAACGACTTAATAATTTAGATGCTCTAATACGTTTTCACTGACATTACAACAACTCATTCAGACAGTGTCAAAAAAGCATGCAAAAGGTTGTGTTCGTGTCCTTAGGTGAATATGATGACATTTACAAAGCACTAAGATCCAAATTATTGGCCATTTAGAGAAAGAAACTAATTGTATCACCAATTTTCTATGAATATGTACACACAAGAAATTATGAGTTGGTACCTAATTGATGAGATGATTCTTGGGAGGAAATTATTACCCATGGACATGATACAATTAGATTCATGCATGGGCTATGAAGTTTTGTTGTGTTATCACTATGAAATTTCCAAAAGGTTGTTCTAAGTGTTTAAAAGAAATATCAGACGTAACTACTATCCACTTTTGAAGATTAGCATCTAGCCTTCCTAATACTCAGAGATGGATCTCTCTTAATTATTTAACTTTGTTTTTCAATATATTTTAGGCTAGTTATGTATGATTGATTGGGTTGGTTTTTTATTTTCTTTTGGTTGGTAAGTGAAACTAATGATTTAGATGAATAGGTGCTTATCATATTTCCATTGGGCTATGGAGTCAAAGTTCTTTGAAACAAAACTGAATCAATTAATAAGGAAAGATAGTTGAGCAATATCAGATCTCAAGGCTGGATGGTGAAGTGATTTTTCAATCGGGATCAAGGAGCAATTAAGAATTCCTTAAACCAGATAATGAAGAGGGGTGAAGAGGTCAATCAGGATCAGAGAGCTACTAAGAATTCTCTAAACTGGATATCAGAAGAAAATAGAGAAATTTGCAACAATTAAAAGAAGAGTGTAATTAAAAAAATTATGCAGTAAAATTCCTGTTATAACATTCAAATTCAGAATACATTTAATTTTATGGAATACTTAAAGAAATAACATGAACAAGTGAAATTATACTTAACTAAGATGGCTTATCACATGAATCTTGTAAAGAAGTTTCTTTATTACTTATTTAGTCTATCGACTGGAAATTGGTACAATAACCCTTTGGCAAGAAGATTAGTCAGCTAACAAAAATGTTCAGAAACCCACAATTGACCAACCCTTAATACTTCGAATTATGAAGTATTTATACAAAATTTTACAAAAAATATCCTGTCAACTAACTAGGATTTATTTTAGGAAAAATAAATATCTTTGCAAAAATATGGTGACGTGCCTGCTAACTAATTGATATCTAGTCGTGTTTCTTTTCTTTTTGTCATCTATTTGTTTCTTCCATATGTCTTCTTTCATCTATCTTTCTTTCACGTTGTATTTATTTCACGATTTCTTTCTTTCACCTGTGTATTCTTTCGCCCTTCATAGTAAGTCACACCATTTTTCCCATGTTTCTTAGTATGGAAGTTTGATTTTCATCATCCTCCGGTAAATTTCATATGCCTATGTATTTTGGCAAATGTGATTTTATTCACAAAAAGGTGATTTACCTCATGTTGGAGGTACAATAAGTTTTCTAAAGTCTGCAGAAGTACTTTTCCTGTGGGTACGCCATTCATTGATGAACTGTTGGAAGTTTCTTTGGCTACTTCCCCATCTTCTTATCAACGTTTGACATTTGTCCTCAAGATGAATCATCATATTTCTCTTGGAAATCACTCTCTTCAGCTCAAAAATAGTCTCTGTTCTGTCAGTTATCCCAAGTTCTTTCAATTCCTGTTTATTTTTAGAATTCAGGAATTTTATTATCTCAGAATCTTCCTCTGGTTTCTTTCCAAGATTGTCTTTGACCTTTTGAATTGCATCACTTGCCTCCTTTATCAAGTCCTTCTATTCAAATATAACCTGTATTGAAGGCCAGGTATCATTAACTGAGTTAATGATATTGGCCCACAATTTCTGTTTTGCTTGGGCTAAAGGCTCTTTTAGTGATAGCTCTTTTTCCAGCTTGTGGATTCTGTCAGTCAATCTATTTGTTTTTTGCACTTCAGTTTGATATTTAAATACTTCCAATTTATTTTCATCTTCGAAACTCTTTACTTGTTCCTTGAGCTTCTTGATCTATGTGGTTTGAATGGACATGTATTCCATTGCTTTGATCAATTTGTTGGCCTCATCAGTGGGATGGTCTGTTGGTACTCTTGATGCTGTTGCTGATGTAGATACTGGAACTAATGTTGATACTGGAGCTATTGTATATGTTGTAGTTTCTCTAGACACTAGAACTGATGTTGATGCTATAGGAATAGTAGTGATGGGAACTGCTTCCATGCTGTCTTATTTATCCTGCACAAGTTTATCCATTTGTGTCTCCATTTCCTTTAATTGAGCTATCAACTGATTAATTAGATTCATCATTTCATCCTTTTGATTACTAGTTTCCAAAACCTCCTTGGTTTGTGGATGTTGGTAACTTTAGCTATTTCTTCAGTGCAACTATGTCTACATTCTGCTTCTTTATTAGTTCTTCTGCTACTTTGACATCTTTTGGATTATAACCAACTTCCATTACTAAATCTTCAAGTGACTTTATTCTGTTATCCTTTGCATGTGATGAATGTATTTATAACTTTAATTGTGTCTTTATATTTTCTAGAGAATTCTGTAACTTTTGGACACTTAAAGTTTTGTGTGTCATGGTGGAATAAATAATTTCTCCTGATTGTTTGTGAAATTCAATCTGGTGAATGGGATGTACATCCTTGGCAGGAACTTCAAAGGTTTTTTTGTATAATATTCTAATGTTTTAGGGGCCTGCACCTCTGGCTGTAGAAATTTCATCTGCATCTTCCTTGTTTTGAGGTCATAAGCTGAAATCAACCTGCTCTGATCTCTAGTAATATTCTTCCAATACTGTGCATATGTAACATCCTTCAATGCTTCATTTCTGATTTTAATCTCTTTATATTTCTCCCTGATATCTTTTTCTTTCTAAATTGTTTGCTAGATGATAAAACGTCTGCACTATTCTTTTGAATAATTTTTGCACTGGAGGTTGATGGCTGATGTGTTTCTTCTGAAAGTGTTGGAGGTGCATCATCTCTGACAACAATATATATTTCAATAGTTTCAAATGTCTCTTCTTTCTCTATCACTAGATTTAGCTTTGTTTTATTTCTATACATAAGCTTGAATATAGTATCAGAAGTAGTTTCTGCAGAATAAGAGCCTTCGTCTCTAGCCCTTTTTGAATTTATGTCATGTGGGGCTGGAGTATGCAATATGGAACTAGTATCATGTTGCTCCTCCACCTCTTGTAAAGTATTTTCCAACCATTCTGACTGGTTGGAATACTTTTCAATTTTAGGCTTTGACTCATGAATGAAAGGGGTCAATTTGAACTTGACTCTTAATCTACTTATGACACCTAAGGGGTCATATGACCATTTGAAACTGTTTTTGAAATTGAAATCTTGTAGAAATTTTTCTGCTTCCTTTCCAGCATTCCTACTGTTACATATGAAAGGCCCTATTTGGTTTTTAATCTTGAATTGGGTTTTCTTCTTGGCTGAAAGGAAATTGATTTCATCAGAATTCAAAATCTTCTTGATGTATTCTAAAGCCATTATCCTCATTGGGAGGTATTTGGGAAGCTTGTATGGGACTAATTGGCTTCCATACACTATGATTTCAGTGCGATTCTGGTATAAATACCAGTCTCCTATTTTGCTTTGATTTGATAACTATAGCACCTTTTTTATTTCTTCACTGATTCTAGGCTTAATGGTATTGCTGAGCATATTCACTAGTGGATAAACAAAAGAATCAATGAAGTATTTGAAATTGAATTCAGTGGAATCCTTTCTGATCAAGGTTGTCTAAAGGACAACAGATTGGGAACTACCCTCTGTGTCCAGTTTTTGTAGGTTAACTACAAACCTTTCTGATTGAAAATATATGAACAAATGAAACAATAATGAGGAGTATTTGAATACTCCTTCTTCTGGCATTTTGATCAGTTGATCATGTATGGCATCTTCCAAGAATTGGGCAAAGTTGAAAACTGTAGCTGGAGGCTGACCTGGGAAAAACATGGATAGGAAACCAAGAATAGATGCATCTACATGCTCATCAGTGAAATATCCTAAAATGCAAGATAACATGGTCACAAATTGTTTGGTTCTTTCTGAAAACATGGCAGTTGAGTATGGAGGATTGCTTTTAGGAGTCTCTACTGATGGAGGGAGGAAAGTCTGAAAGATTTGGAACCTTTTAGGGAAGTCTAGATTCAAGTAAAGCTTAGTAAGGGTTTCAATTGAGAAATGTACTCCCTTTGGTTGTGGTTGAATATGCAACATTTGATTGATATATTGAGCAATGATTGTAAATAGGATTTCCCAGTTTGGAGTAACTATAGCTCTTTCATTTCACAAATAGATTATTTGGCATAGTCTGATGAATTCTGGGAACTGATATGTTTGTGGGAATATGTATTTGGGCAGGTTAGAGTCCCATAGATGAATATCATCTGCCTAATCAACAAATTTATCATGGCTCCAGCAATGGAGCTCAAAACTGTTGGAATTAGTCACAGTATCATTGATTTTGAAGTCTTTATCGGCCAAAGGGGCGTGGTCGACATCTAACACTAGTGGTTGAAGAGGGTTTACAGTCATAATGCTCTAGGAAGCCATTAATTTGTTTAATTATTGAGTTGATAAGAAAATTAGATGGCTTCAGGTACTTAGGATTACTTGGAATATCAAAATTTTGATTGCAGAAGGGTCCAGACAGTAGCAGGGGATTTAATTCCAGTTGGTGAAGGCTTTTGGTCTTTTTCGAAAACAAATAGAGATAGGAGAATAATGGTAAAGCAGCAGGGTTTTATGATTTTTAACTAAGGTTTATCACATGGCGCGGGGGTTTATTTCAAATAGTGATGGTTTCATTGCAAGGCTTGGAAATAGTTTTCGTGGTTTATCGCATAGAAAAAGGCAATCTGGTAGTTTTAGGACGAGGGGGTGTGATAAAATTTGGTGGTGCCATGTGGCAAGTGAGGGTGTGGATAAAACCACCCATTTCACACCCCCCCAATGGTTTTAAATATCGAACGTTGGGGGGTGCGAAAAGCTTTATTGGTCATTAGATTTAGTTGGCGGCTATCTAACGACTGACGAGTTTTCGCCTTTTCAAAGGAATTGGGGTTAAGAAATGGATAGGCGGAGTGTTAAATAATATAAAGTGGGCCAGGTATTATATATGTGAATGGTAAAAATAATAGCGGGAGAGGTTTATGAAATACAATAAGCGGGATGTTAAAAATACATTAGGAGAAAGTGTTAATTAAATAGGGGGTCCACTTAATATTTCTTTTTGCACTTTAAAACTTTGGATAAGTGGGTTTTGATGTTTTATTGAAAACATAAAGTTAGTCTTAAGCGGAAAATGGGTTTTTAGCAAGGGGAAGGAAATTTTCAAAGGGGAAAGGGTTTTTATCAAAGGGAAACTGATTTTGCAAGGGGAAATGGTTTCTAGGAGAGGAAAGAGGGATTTAGCAAGGGGTATTGGTTTTCAAATGTGAAAATGGTTTTTAGGATCAGGGGAAATGTTAGAAAGACATTAGTGATAAGAGATAAACCAGTTGATGCTTTCCATAACTTTTTAAAGTATTCTACCTACACTTTATTTATCCTAACATTTTTTATTTCCTTTATTGGGTGCATTTTAGCTTGCTGACCCTTTTATTTTCTTTTGATAAGAAAACTAACTTATTTCTAACCTTATATCTTCCAATGGCTCAGATTAAATTTATGAGCTCATTTTTGTTCTCTACCTAACTACTGATCTGCCAATATTAAATGGGCTGGTCATATCTTTATTCACTAACTATCATGACATGAAATTTAAAGGCATGAATTACCAAGATTAGACTGTATGATCATCATGAATTGTGTCATTTTGGACAAGATGAACAGAATTTTATTTGCGCAAGTAAAGTAAACTAAGAGTAGTGGTATTTGAATGTGCAACTCTTTCAAAATTTATTTTTGTTTCTTTTTGTGGGGTTCATACTTCATATCCTTTTTTTGATCTTATTTTCTTTTGGTCCTTTGATTATTCTTTTAGGAAATACCCTCTTTTCATTTTTTAATATTGAAAACATTTGAAGAAAAGAAAAGGTATGTACAATATTACAGGACTAAACATAGTCAATTCAAAATTATGATCCCTATTATTATAGGACCCTAACAGTGGCTCCACTCGGGGATGGCATCTCCTGGTGAGATGTCAAGAACTTTCTGATCAGTGGCCTTGGAACTTTGACTTTGCTGGCCTTAGAAATTCTTTCTGTTGTCTCCTTTATTCAAACATATGATGCTATATCTTTTAAAGCTTAGGGCCTTCTCTTCAGGATTCAACTTTGCAAGATAATCATCCAATCCACTCTAAAATTTTCTATGATATTTACAATGAGTAAAATAGAATCAAATGAACTATTAATTATTCTGGTGAAAAGTAGTGCTTCAGCATTTGACCATTGACTGGTCCACCTGGTAGATCTATTCCATCTAACTCTTTCAAGAAAAATGCATTGTTACCTCTGTAACCATAAATAATGTATGGGCCCTTCCAGATAAAATCAAATTTCTCATATTTTCCTTTGTCTTCTCTTTTGGAATCCCATTTGAGTACTTGATCACCTATAAAGAAAACATCTTCTTTAGTTTTCTTATCAAAGATCTTCTTGATTTTGTCTTGAATTACTTGTGCTTTGATATAAACTTCTTCCCTAGTTTGTTGCAAATGAATTTTCTGATTTATCCTCCTTTGGATATCATTTGGTTCTACTTGAAATTTTTGAATCATTTTCATCACTAGCACTCCTAATGAAGATGGAAAAACAACATCCATCCCATACACTAATTGATAGGGAGAGGTACCACTAGATTTCTTTGTAGTTAGTCTGTCTACCCATAAGGCATTCACCAAATATTTATTCCAGGTTTTCTTGTTGTCCTCTAATAGTATTTTAATGATGTCGACTAGGATTTTGTTTGAAGATTCTGCTAGTCCATTACCTTGAGGGTAATAGGTAGTGGAATGGCCTAGGGTGATATGGTATTTTTTCCAAAAATCTATCATTTTCTTAGATTTGAAGGCAACAAAATTAGCAATAATAAGCTTTTGTGGGCATCCAAATCTAGAAAGGATTTTTTCTCAAGAAATGAAATAATGCCAGAGTTAGTGGCTTGTCTATAAGGGATGGCTTCTATCCACTTGGTAAAGTAATCAATGGCTGTCAAAATCCATTTATGTTGGGTAGAGGAGGGTGGGTGAATTTCACCAATGAAGTCTAAACCCCGTTGTTGAAATGGAACTTTTACTGAGATGGGTTTGAGGGGTAATGGTAAGAGTTTCTTTTTCCCTTCAAATATTTGACATTTTTGACAGGAGGTCACATACTTTTGGACATCTGCAAAAAGAGTGGGTCAGTAAAAACCTGCCCTCAGAATTTTGTTAGCAATTGTTTTCCAGTATAAGTGTCCTCAACAATCTCCTTCATGAAATTCCTGCATGACTTTGTCAGCTTCATCTTTTAATAAAAAATTTAAAAGAATGCCACCATGATCTCTTCCTAATCATCTAGGGCGGTAATGAAATTTATGTCTAAGGCCTGACAGTTCAATTCAGCCATGATTTTGGCTAAAACTTGGCATTTGATCAATTTTGTAGGCTTGATTTCAATGTCATATTCTAGTATTGTGGCAATCCATTTTCCTCTCTTTCCATCAGAACCATTATGAGTTAGAATGTCCTTTACAACTGAGTTTGGAACATATGCTATTATGTGAGAGTATTGAATGTATAATCTGAAATATTTTATGGCTTTCACTAAAGAAAGACCTTGTTTTTCCATGATATTATACTTTAGTGTTGCATCTCTCAAGGATTTACTGAAGAAAGCAATGGGTTATTCATAGCCCTCATCATTCTTTTGCAACAAGACTACTGCAATGGTGTGTCTGAAGCAAATGAAAAAATTATGAAATCCTTTTTAAAGTTAGGACTTATGAGGACAAGTGTTTTAGTTAGGGCTTATTTGACTGCTTCAAAAGACTACTTAGCCTCTACTCTCCACTTAAGTATTGAATCCTTTTTCAACATGTTATTCAAATTTCTATGTAGTTCTGCTAAGTTAGAGATGAATCTTCTAAGAAAAATTATTTTGCTTAAAAATACTTGTAATTCTTTAATATTTCTAGGATGACTGATATTTAAGTTTTCTTCTATTTTAGTTGGATCAATTCTAATGCCCTATTTTGAAATTATGTGTCCCAGGAGTTTTCCTTCTTCTAATCCAAAAAGTGACTTTTTAGGATTTAAGGATATCCCAAATTTTCTGCATTTTATGAATACTCTTCTCAGATGATCTAAATTTTCATTGTCTGATTTGGAAAACACTTTGATATCATCTAGGTAAATGACTAAAAATTCATGGATTTCCTTTGCAAAGGCAATGTCCATGGCTCTTTAGAATGTTGCTTCAACATTAATTAGTCCAAAGGGAATTTTAAAGTACATGAAAGTTCCCCAAGGAGTTGTGAATGTAGTCTTGGCTTGATCTTCAGGTTGGACTAGGATTTGGTTGTATCTAGAAAATCCATCAAGTAATGAAATTCTAGAAGACCCTAATACCATTTAGAGAATGTGGTCCATTTTAGGGAGGGGATTGTTATCCTTCAATGATACTTTGTTCAAGTTTCTGAAATCAACACAGAGTCTGATTTCTCCTATTTTATTTCTAGTGGGGACTAAATTAGAGATCCAATCAGAATATCTGGTGGGTGCTATGATTTGTGCATCGTACATCCTTTTAACTTATTTTTCTATTAATGGCATAAGAACAGGGTTAATTCTCCTTAGATTTTGTTTAAAGGGCTTTAGATTTTCTTTAATTGGTATCTTATGCTGGATAATGCTGGTATCATAAGAATTGAGGTCTTCATAAATCTAAGAAAAGATATCTTGTAACTCTTTAAACAAGCTAATGTACTTCAAATTTTCAGTTGGAGGTAATTTTATATATATCTTGATAAGCTTGTGATTTTACTTTTTTCCTATGTTTCATTCCTTTATATCTGACCTTAAAGGCTCCATTTTAGGTTTTCTAGCTACATCATTGGAGTAAAATAGGTCTTCTAGTGGGGTTAATCCCTTAGGAAAAATGTTATCTTTCAGGTTTACAACTTCTGATTCATCATTGATTAATTCCTCAATTTCTATTATTTCTAATTTTTCTATTTCTACTTTAGTGAATTTAGTTGGCTCTATTTTATTTACATCATTTACATCCAGTTCATTATTCATGGCATAATCTACTGTACAGTCAGTGTCTATATTACATTTCTAAAATTATCGTTCACAATTCATAAAATCATAAATTTGTGAGCCTTGTGAAAAGATTTTCCAATACTTCAAATTATCAGGCATGGTTGGCCTATGTATTACCTCAACAGTGTATTGATGATTCAGCTGAAAGGGTAACATGCATATGTTGGAAAAAGTGGCCAAACTGTGTGCTTGCATATTCTGCTTTCTTGGAATAACAACAAAGTTAGTATCAAGAAAACAATTTATCAAGTCTAGGATGGTTTCTCTATATTGGCTAAGTCTATGGTTATTAACAAGATACTCTCCCTTGATTTTTTTATGATGAGTTCTAAGTCTCCCATAATGGAAACTCTCTTAGCTCCAAGTTTTCTTCCAATTTGCAGGCCTAGCACTAATGCTTCATAATCTACCATGTTATTTGTGCATTGGAAATTTAATCTAAAAGCATGTCCTTCTAAATGATCATTTTCTAAATTGTAGATCCATACTCTAGATCTTTCTCCTAATATATTCACATAGCCATCAAAATCTAAATTCCACAAATATTCATGTGTTATATTTTCAGAATCAACTTCTTTGTGTTTTTCTTCTACAACTATGATTTTCTCATTGCCATTGTCTGAATTGCATTAAATAAATGAGTCCAAATTAGAATGCATAGAATAGATAGGGAAATTTTGTGGTATTTCTGAACTACTTACCATGTATTTCATCAAGGTTTCTCTATATAGCTTCCTTTGTTGACCAAACATAGATATGGTAGCATATGACATATCTAATTTTAGTGATCCCTGTAATTTTTCTCTCCATGAGCAAGATAATAACATACCATATTTGGGAGGGATATCAGCGACTACTATGTCCGTGACAATACTCTTTGCTGGGCACTGGACTAGAGTTACACACAGTTCTTTTATCAGGCCAAGGCATTTAACTTGACTAGAATCAAAGGAAAACAGGTCCTTGTAGGGTCTAGTGATGTCTAAGTTTAATTTTTCCATGACTGCTTTAGGCATTAAGTTATGAGATGCTCTTGATTCTAGCATAGCATTATGTAAGATTTTATCATGAGTGTTTAAGCTAATATAGAATGGAGGGACACCCCCTTGTTTATGTTTTCCATCTACTTTAGGACCAAATAATAACTCAGGTTGATCATCATTGAGGTTGAAAACATATTCACTTTTAGATATGCTTAATGTTTAAGTAATTTGTGCCTTGTATGAGTCATTTTTCACCAGCTCTGTTAAAGGAACTGGTATTTTCAATTTTTCTATCTCACTTTTGATATTGAATGACATTTGAGTTTTGTCTAATTTAAGCATTTCATTTTTACCAATTGTGGTTTGTGTAGTTTTGTCTTCTTTACCAGCACTTGGTAATTCAGTTTGTATGTTAACTATTCTTTTTTCAATTTCTTTGTCTGGAATGGTGTGAGTAGCAGTTGATGTGATATGTACAATATTTGGGGTGGAGTTTTCTAAGTTTATCTAGGGAGAATTTGTAGAACTTTGGTCATAGGAGCTTATATTGTTTTCTTAGTTTGGGTTTGGATTGATTTCTTAATAGGAACTTTTGTGTTCTTTTTTCTTCTAAGGCTATATTGTTTATGAACTTTGTTGATAGCAGATTCATAGCCTTGTTTTTAGTCAAAGGACTCTCTAGAATATAATTGTAATTGATGTAAGATGTATAACTCTTCCTGGGTAAGAAAAATAACGTCTTCATCATTTATTCCCATCAAGTTTATCTGGGTGTCCTGATCTTCTTCATGCTATTGTGAAATTTCAACATAATTTTCCTAGAAATGTGGTCTAATCTGTTGAGCGAGTACTACTTCTCTTGATTTACCAGTATTAGGATTTTTCCTAAAGTTGGGGTTTCTAATTTGGGGACCCTATTGATTTTCCCACTGAGGTTTTCTTTCCATGTTCTCTAGTCTATCCATTAGTATTTCTACATTTTTGGCTAGACTATCTATCTTAACATTTGAAGTGGATGCTTCTTCCTTAATGGTCACTCTCCTTTCATTCCTCATCCTAGCTCTTTTAGCTAATAAGTTAGCTTCTACACTAACTGCATTACTCTGCATCTATTCTAAATTTTCAGGGTTTCTTTCTCTTAATTGATAAGACATATCAGTGTCAAAACCATCTGGAAAATTAATTAGGGCTAAGTCTGGTGGAGGTTTGATATTCATTGGAATTTCATTTTAAATGTTGTTAAACTTAATATAGTAATCATGAACAGATTCATTAGGAGCTCTTCTAATGTTCTCATATTCAGATAATATCTATAAAGGGTTTTTCTTTCTTTCCCATCTATTAATAAACAATTGGTGGAAAGCAGCTAAATCAGCTATATGGTTAGCAGGTAAAGATTTAAACCATTTTTTAACATCTCCTACTAGTGTTTTTGCAAATAATCTCATTTATACATCGGCCTCATCAACCTCATGTAATTCAAAATAATCTGTCATTTTATTTACATGTTGTTGACCAGTATATTGACCAATACCATCAAACTGAAAACTTTTACTCTGGTAATCCTGTGGCATGGCATGTAAAGGGGCTTTTAAGACCAAAGGGGAATATCTGGCTACCATGGCTAAGACTTTAGCTTGACGGGGAGGTAAATTTGTGGTGCTCGAAGATGGATTTGAGCTTGAAGATGGACTTGAAACCTTAGGTCGGAGGGGAAGTTTAGGTATGAATGGATTTGTGGAATGAACTGTGGTGGATATTATAGATGAGGTGGTACTAAATGGAGCAATACTTACAGTTTCTGAAGATACTGTAGAATGCTTAGGGGTAGCAGCAGTTAGGGAAACTAATTCAACTGACTATTGAAAAAAGGCTTCATCTATATCTTTAATCAAAGTTGAAGTTAAAGCATCAAGTTTGTCAAAAGTATATAAAACCTGTTGATATAAATCAAGTTGTATAGTATCCTTCTTTGATTCAATAAATTTAATAAAATTGGGGTCTATTATAGTATCACAGATTTAGTTCTCAGATTTGTTACGAAATAAAGAATGATCAAATGATAAATCAAATTGAATATCTTATATTCTTGATAACTCCTTAGGAAGTTAATTTGCTTTGATTAACTAACTACTGCTTCCTTGATTCTCTACTTTTTTAGGGTTTTCTTAAAATCCTATCAAGATCATCAAAAATTGTAGCAGGATGTGGATCAGGATGAGCCCTGGTATAATATGTTCTTTTAGAAGCTAGAATTTAACTTTCTATGATAAATTCTAACAACCCTTTCAAATCTTAATGTAAAAAATGAGAAGAATTATTTCTTTTAAGATCTGTTTAAACTAGGGGCTGGTTTCCACAGTATGGTCGCCAATATGTTATCACTCTGGAATTTCCAAAAGGTTGTTCTAAGTGTTTAAAATAATTATCATAGGTAACTACTATCCACTTTTGGATATTAGGATCTAGCCTTCCTAATACTCAGAGAGGGCTCTCTCTTAATGATTTAACTTTGTTTTTTAATAGATTTTAGGCTAGTTATGTATGATTGATTGGGTTGGTTTTTTATTATTTTTTGGTTTGTAGGTGAAACTAATGATTTAGATGAATAGGTGCTTATTATATTTCCATTGGGCTATGGATTCAAAGTGCTTTGAAACAGAATTTAATCAAATAATATGGAAAGTGTTATAGGGCATGAAGATAGTTGAGCAATATCAGATCTCAAGGCTAGATGGTGAAGTGATTTTTTAATTGGGATCAAGGAGCAATTAAGAATTCCTTAAACCAGATAATGAAGAGGGATGAAGACGTCAATCGGGATTAGATAGAAACTAATAATTCTATAAACCGTATATTAGAAGAAAACATAGAAATGTACAACAGTTAAAAGCAGAGTGTAATTAAACAAATTCTGCAGTAATATTCCTGTTATAACATTCAAATTCAGAATACATTTAAGTTTATGGAATACTTAAAGAAATAACATGAAAATTTGAAATTATACCTCACTGAGATGGCTCATCACATGAATCCTATAAAGAAGTGTCTTTATTAATGATTTAGTCTGTCGACTGGAAATTGGTACAATAACCCTTTGGTAAGAAGATAAGCCAGCTAACAGAAATGTTCAGAAACCCACACTTGACCGACCCTTAATACTTAGAATGATGAAGTATTTATATAAAATAGTACAAAAAATATCCTATCAAATGACTAGGATTTATTTAAGGAAAATAAAATATATTTGTAAAAAGATAGTGACACTTGCTAACTAACTGATATCTGGCCTTGTTTCTTTGCTAATCATCATCTGTTTGTTTCTTCCATCTGTCTTATTTCATCTGTCTTTATTTCACATTGTCTTTCTTTCACATTGTATTTCTTTCATGATGTCTTTATTTCACCTATGTATTCTTTCACCCTTCATAGTAAGTCACACCATTTTTCCCATGTTTCTTCGTCTGGAAGTTTGATTTTCAACATGCTCTGGTAAATTTCATCTGCCTCTATATATTTGGAAAATGTGGGTTTATTCACACAAAGGTGAATTACCTCATTCTGGAGGTAAAATAATTTTTCTAAAGTCTGTAGAAGTACTTTTCCTGTGGGTACGTGTAATATTCCTAAAATTTTTCTTTTAGATAAATGGAATATTATAGATCATTTTGTCACTAGGTAGGTGAATAAATGGATGGGGAGGCCCATAGATCTCCTTAGAAGCAATAAAAGCACTTCAAGTGTGAAAGGAGACCTTCTAAGCAACTAAATAAAGTACCTTTGAGTATGAACATGGGTGTAATATCCCCAAATAGGGAATGCAACAATATATGAAAGATATGCAGGAAAAATAACGCAGATCATCAAAGTAAGAGCAGAAGACCAATACGGAAACATTTCAATAATATTTATAGCAAAAAAATAGATGTATAATATGGCCCATGAGATGCTTAACAAGAAATACAAGTCTCCAATGGAAGAAAACCCTCAAAAAGATGTGTTGCAATCATATGTATGTACTGAAAAAGGCTTGATAGCATTATTTTATTGAGTTGCAGTAGCTGAAGATTACACTTTAGATATAGATCATGTAAGTGCATGAAATTTCAGATCTATAATAGATCCATACACTATAGAGGCTCCTCTATCAATCCCGCTTTGGGTTTTGAGCAAGACACCATGTACATGAAGTAGATCTAAGATCTAAGTTGCAGATTTGCTGAAATATTGATTGATTTAGAAATGTACAGAAGTATGCAGATAAGATATGATATGAACATGAAATATATCCCCTCCAATGGATCCCCAAAGTGAAGGTAAGATCCCCAACACTTGAAAACCAGCTCTCCAAATGGTGTGCCAAAACACCCTACAACAATACCTACAGGGAAAAAACAGATCTGGAAGTAAAATTGCATTGTAGGGTTTAGAACATGGTTGGCCACATGCCAAGATCAAAAAATTAAGCTCAAGATGTTTAATACTCTCTTTCCAATAGAATAGAAGACTTATCCACTGAAAAGGAACACTGAAATGGTCTAGATCTGAGTAGATCTAGCCTCCACTTGCTACAACTTTCAAAGACAACCAAACCCTCAGCAGGATCTGCATTGTAGTTGGAAGAAGAAGCTTGGCCTCAATCGAGATAGTGGACTATGCAATACAAGTCTCGCTAACAAAAATGTTCAGAAACCCACACTTGACCGAACCTTAATACTTTGAATGATGAAGTATTTATATAAAATAGTACAAAAAATATCCTATCAAATGACTAGGATTTATTTAAGGAAGATAAAATATCTTTACAAAAAGATAGTGACACCTACTAACTAACTGATATCTGGCCCTATTTCTTTGTTGGTCGTCATCCGTTTGTTTCTTCCATCTATCTTCTTTCAATTGTCTTACTTTCACATTGTCTTTCTTTCACGATGTCTTTATTTCACCTGTGTATTCTTTCACCCTTCATAGTAATTCACACCATCTTTCCCATGTTTCTTTGTCTAGAAGTTTGATTTTCAACATCCTCCAGTAAATTTCAGTTGCCTCTATATATTTGGAAAATGTGGGTTTATTCATAAAAAGGTGATTTACCTCATGCTGGATGTAAAAGAAGTTTTCTAAATTCTGCAGAAGTACTTTTCCTGTGGGTATGTTTAATATTCCTAAAATTTTTCTTTTAGCTAAATGGAATATTATAGATCTTGTCACTAGGTAAGTGAATAAATGGGTGGGGAGGCCCATAGATCTCCTTAGCAGCAATAAAAGCACTTCAAGTGTGAAAGGAGACCTTCTAAGCAGCTAAATAAAGCACCTTTGAGTATGAACAGGGGTGTAATATCCCCAAATAGGGAATGCAACAATATATGAAAGATATGCAGGAAAAATAACACAGATCATCAAAGTAAGAGTAGGAGGCCAATATGGAAACCTTTCAATAATATTTACAACAGAAAAATAGATGTACAATATGGCCCATGAGATTCATAATAGGAAATACAAGTCTCCAATGGAAGAAAATCCTCAAAAAGAGGTGTTGCAATCACATGTATGGACTGAAAAAATCTTGATAGCGTTATTTTATTGAGCTACAACAGTTGAAGATTACACTTTAGATCTAGAGCATACAAGTGCATGAAATTTCAGATCTATAATAGATCCATACACTATAGAGGCTTCTCTATCAATCCCGCTTGGTGTTTTGAGCAAGACACCATGTACATGAAGTAGATCTAAGATCTAAGTTGCAGATCTGCTAAAATATTCAGTGATTCATAAATGTACAGAAGTATGCAGATAATATCTAATATGAACATGAAATAGATCCCCTCCAATGGATCTCCAAAGTGAAGGGAATATCCCCAACACTTGAAAACCAACTCTCCAAATGGTGTGCCAAAACACCCTGCAACAACACCTACAGGAAAAACGCAAATCTGGAAGTAAAATTGCGCTGTAGGGTTTAGAACATGGTTGGCCTCATGCCAAGATCAGAAAATGAAGCTCAAGATGTTTAATACTCTCTTGCCAATGGAATAGAAGACTTCTCCACTGAAAAGGACCACTGAAATGGTCTATATCTGAGTATATCTAGCCTCCACTTGCTGCAGCTTTCAAAGACAACCAAACCCTGAACAGGATTTGGATTATAGTTGGAAGAAGAGCTTGGCCTCAAGCGAGATAGTGGACTATGCAATACAAGTCTCGCTAACAAAAATTTTTAGAAACCCACACTTGACCGACCCTTAATACCTTGAATGATGAATTATTTATATAAAATAGTACAAAAAATATCCTATCAAATGACTAGGATTTATTTAAGGAAAATAAAATATCTTTGCAAAAAGATAGTGACACCTGCTAACTAACTGATATCTGGCCCTGTTTCTTTGCTGGTCATCATCTGTTTGTTTCTTCCATATGTCTTCTTTCATCTGTCTTTCTTTCACATTTTCTATCTTTCATGTTGCCTTTCTTTCACGATGTCTTTATTTCACATGTGTATTCTTTCACCCTTCATAGTAAGTCACACCATTTTCCCCATGTTTCTTCATCTGGAAGTTTGGTTTTCAAAATCCTCCAGTAAATTTCATCTACCTCTGTATATTTGGAAAATGTGGGTTTATTCACAAAAAGGATATTTACCTCATTCTGGAGGTAAAAGAAGTTTTCTAAATTCTGTAGAAGTACTTTTCCTGTGGGTACGTATAATATTCCTAAAAAATTTCTTTTAGCTAAATGGAATATTATAGATCATTTTGTCACTAGGTAGGTGAATAAATGAGCGGGGAGGCTCATAGATCCCCTTAGCAGCAATAAAATCACTTCAAGTGTGAAAGGAGACCTTCTAAGTAGCTAAATAAAGCACCTTTGAGTATGAACAGGGGTGTAATATTCCCAAATAGGGAATGGAGCAATATATGAAAGATATGCAGGAAAAATAACGTAGATCATCAAAGTAAGAGTAAGAGGCCAATATGGAAACCTTTCAATAATATTTACAACAGAAAAATAGATGTAAAATATGGCCCATGAGATGCATAACAGGAAATACAAATCTCTAATGGAGGAAAATCCTCAAAAAGAGGTGTTGCAATCACATGTATGGACTGAAAAAGGCTTGATAGTGTTATTTTATTGAGCTGCAGTAGCTGAAGATTACACTTTAGATATAGAGCATATAAGTGCATGAAATGTCAGATCTATAACAGATCCATACACTATAGAGGCTCCTCTATCAATCCCACTTGGGGTTTTGAGCAAGACACCATGTACATGAAGTAGATCTAAGATCTAAATTGCAGATCTGCTAAGATATTCAGTGATTAAGAAATGTACAGAAGTATGCAGATAAGATCTGATATGAACATGAAATAGATCCCCTCCAATGGATCTCCAAAGTGAAGGGCAGATCCCCAACACTTGAAAACTAGCTCTCCAAATGGTGTGCCAAAACACCCTGCAACAACACCTACAGGAAAAATGCAGATCTGGAAGTAAAATTGCACTGTAGGGTTTAGAACATGGTTGGCCACATGCCAAGATCATAAAATGAAGCTCAAGATGTTAAATACTCTCTTGCCAATGGAATAGAAGACTTCTCCACTGAAAAGGAGCACTGAAATGGTCTAGATCTGAGTAGATCTAGCCTCCACTTGCTGCAGCTTTCAAAGACAACCAAACCCTCAACATGATTTTCATTGTAGTTGGAAGAAGAATCTTGGCCTCAAGCGATATAGTGGACTATGTAATACAAGTATCTCCCAAGAGTTGCTCAATGGGAAGAGGTGGGATTCCCGATCAGGAACACCCAATGCTAAACAACATTTTCAATCTAGGCTAAATAGCCAAAGAAAGCTATATGTCTAGATAGAGAATACTTCATAAATTCAATATCATTCAACAACCTTTTCATGTTGCCATCCTCTTCCTTTTATAATTTAAGATCTTGTAAACCCTAAACCACCTTCAATGAAATATCATCTTTCACACAATCCATCTCCATATAAAATTGTGTTGTGCCTCATTGATTACCACTCCTCCAAGACAATGCTATAGATTTGGTCATGGTTGACCTAATCAAAATATCCAGCCCC
Organism: Pinus albicaulis; assembly: GCA_034641835.2. Classification (NCBI taxonomy): domain Eukaryota; kingdom Viridiplantae; phylum Streptophyta; class Pinopsida; order Pinales; family Pinaceae; genus Pinus; species Pinus albicaulis. The sequence continues at coordinate 771,637,554 of CM076572.1, forward strand.
TTTCACACCTAAGGGTGCTTGCTTACATAGCCAATATTTAGCCTTTTTCACATTTGGCATTGATTTATTTATTGTTTAGGAGTTTTATGAACATCCTTTACATTTTTATTCATGAAACAGAAAAATAAAACAAAAATGAGTATTCCCATTAGTTTAGGACTAATTGGGAATATTATAGTCCTCCCCTCCCAAATTTTGCTTGTCCTCAAGCAACTGATAAGGTGAGTGTTGCAACTCTTCTCCTCCTTCATTGGTGACACCATCATGTGATAAGCTTCCTCCATAAGCTAAGTGTTCACCAATCTAGTCCTCCGTGAATTGTTCCTACAAAGTTCTCATGAGATGTAAATAGTTCATCCCACAAGGAGTCAATAACTCAAATGAAACAAACATGGCTTGCCCAATGGCCTCCCTAAAACATGTAGCATAAGGTACATGGAGAAACTCCATCCCATAGGGCACATACATACCTCCCATCCTCCCTCCATACATTCCCATAAAAAGTACAAGTACATCATCAATGTAATGGAATAAAAATATATACATACAAACAGAAATTTGTGCATATGGAGGTGGGTCATAGTCCCACATGTGGAACCAACGCAATGCATCTCCTGCCTGCATTAGATCTAGATGTGGTAGTTGGTTTTCCCACCACTTACTTGCTTCCCATGTTATCTCACTATGGCTGAAATTGTGAGATATATTTGGTGCCTTAGGAAAGCACCCATCATGATGAAAAATCTCCCTTTGTCCACCAAGGGAGTGGCCAAGTTTAGAAATTTTTGTGGCCCAATGTTGGCCATGAAGTTTACAAGATATAATACTCCTCCTTGGAGTCATGGCCTGCATAAATATGGTGAAATAATGCATAAAATCAGAAAATAAAACATGTTTTAAATTAGCATGTTCATCACCAACAATTCTCCTCACACAAATGGAGTGGTGCATAGATCTATCTCCTCTCTCAAAAGAAGGAAGATATGGTTGAAACAACTCTTTCATAGAGTCATATTGCTGTCCAAACTCCACATGGTTCATGCATTCTTGAAAATTTTGATGTATTTATCCTCCAAAGCCTTCCCAATCAAAGCTCCTCATGATGATGTTGTCCATCATCATGGAACATATGTGGCTGAAATAGAACTCTTCATAAGCTCCTTGTAGCAACTTCTCCTTGAGCTTGGAGGCTCTAGATAAGAATATCCTACCGTGATGATAGATGAATCCTCCTTGAACTAAATAGCCCTCTTCATGCCGCTGGTCATCAAGTATCATACAAGTGTGAAGAACCTTGGAATAATCCACCAACAGTTGGGATTTCCAATATGGATCTAAACTGCCCAACAATGACAGTGTTGATGATGTATCAAAAGAAATGTTTTTCATGTTGCTGCTCTCCTCCATGACATTCCCCATGCCAAAGGTACATTTTGGAAGGCCATTCCTTCCATTCTTCAACCCCCACAACATAGAATCAGAAATGAGAGTAGGTGATGAAGATAAGGGAAGAAAATCTCCCTCCTCCTTGAGCCTACCCAATCCTCCCAACGCTATTTCATTGTCTTCCAATGCTCCCATCCCTCCTAGATCTGAATTTGGAGCACCATGTTGTGAGATATATCCCACAAAAATTGAATTAGGTGGCCTCCTAGGTGGTTTTCCACTAGATAAGAGTGTCCCATGCAACAATCTCATGAGCATGATAGATGGGACTGTAAGGTCCTTGCTTCCACTGCACAAATCCAACTCTTTTCTTTGTGTGGATGTGGTATGTGAGGGATATGTATGCATGCCTTTGATCATTTGAGTTTCACCACTCTTCTTTTCCACCCATTCCATTTGAAAAGCCTCCCAATCAATGGTGACTTTCCCCAATGTAATCAACCATTGAACACCCAAAATCACATTGGTGTCTGGTATGTCAACCACAAAGAATTGATCAACCAAAGTATAAGTTCCCATGGCGAGTGAAAGTGATGGGACATAATGCATGCATTGAATTGTTCTATCTCCTGGGACCAAGACAGAGAATCCCTTAAAAGTATCAGTGGGTATTGTGCTCATTTGCACTAGATGGGCATCAATAAAATTGTGGGTTTCCCCACTATCAATCAAAACAAAGACCCTCTGATTCAAGATGGAACCTTGAACTCTTAAGGTCAAGTACTTACGTACTCCTCTCAAATATGCAAGAGCCCCTCCAATACGAGCAAATGCCCCATCCCCATCACCCGATGGTGTTGGCTCTCCTCCTGCAGTGTCAGCGCTATGACCTCTTCTTGGTTCATCTTCTTCTTCCTCCTCAACATTTGAGAAGACCTCTATGTAATGTGCTTTTCCAGTAGCACATCTATGTCCAGGTGCCCATGATTCTTGGCAAGTGAAGCATAGCTTCCTTTTTCTTAGTTCTCTCCGGACTTCTTCATCAAGAGGCTTCTTGTTTGAGCTCTCCTTGGAAGGAGCATATTTTTCTTCCTTTCCCTTTGAAGGGAAAGATGGCTTATACTGAAAGCTTGCCTTTGCTTTTGGCAATGCATCTTGAAGGTCTCTAGCCCTTTCAATAACATCATGTAGGGTAGTGGGCTTGGTAGATTTAATCAACACATGAAGAGGTTCATCTAAACCATCAATGAACATGTACACCCTTCTTGCTACAGACAAATCAGAAACCATAACAGATAATCTTAAAAATTCAAAAATGTAAGACTCTGTATTACGTGATTGTTTCTACTTTGCAAGGCTCATGAATGGTGCCTCTGGATCTCTTCTATCAAATCTTTCCATCGGCCTTCTAGTGAATTCTGAATAAGTAGTCACATTGGAATGGCCCAATGTAGACAAGCCATGGAACCACCGATCATGTGCTTCACCTTCAAAGTGTAGCGCTGCAATCTTGATAGCCTCCATCCCTGGAACCTTGTTCAGTTGAAAGTAGATGTCAAGTTTTTCTACCCATGCTTTGGCAGAACTCTTGGATGACCCATAAAATTTGGGTAGGAAGAATCTTCCCATAGAGTGATGTTGATCATGATTCTAAATGAATCCACCACATCTATGATGATGCCCTAGTCTTCTTTTGTCGTTGAGGTGACAAAAATCATGAAAACTCAAGTGATATTTGAATCTCTGATTTTGAGACTCATATTCTTCAAAATAGTCTTCAACGTATTCTTTCTCTTGAAACCCTTCATTTCCCACAGCCAAAAAGGTAGGCATGGTAGAGCGTTGCGAAACATGTGGCTGATGCACTGGTTGATCATTCCATTGATGAGACATGCCAGAGCTTTCTCCAAGATGGAATCCTTTAGGGGATTCTTTGATTCTGTCCAATCTCATCTCTTTGATCTCTCTAGCAAGATCTTGCATGGCTCTCAAAAGGAACTTAGGAAAATATTTTTCTGCTTCTTCATTTCTAGATACAGGGGCTTTACCCTTGTCTTCATTGTCATTGGTGTAATCAAATTTCTTCTTTTGTCTTCTCTTTAGATACCTCTTTTCTCTATCAGTAAGAGGTTATTATTCTTCAGAAGACATTTTGGCTTCTTAGGTTGCACAGGTTGTGCCAAGATGATGCTCTGATACCACTGTAATATCCCCAAATAGGGAATGCAGCAATATATGAAAGATATGCAGGAAAAATAATGCAGATAATCAAAGTAAGAGTAGGAGGCCAATATGGAAACCTTTCAATAATATTTATAGTAGCAAAATAGCTGTACAATATGGCCCATGAGATGCATAACAGGAAATACAAGTTTGCAATGGAAGAAAATCCTCAAAAAGAGGTGCTGCAATCACATGTATGGACTGAAAAAGGCTTGACAACGTTATTTTATTGAGCTATAGTAGTTGAAGATTACAATTTATATCTAGAGCATATAAGTACATGAAATGTAAGATCTATAACAAATCCATACACTATAAAGGCTCCTCTATCAATCCCCCTTGGGGTTTTGAGCAAGACACCATGTACATGAAGTGGATCTAAGATCTAAGTTACAGATCTGCTGAAATATTCAGTGATTAATAAATGTACAGAAGTATGTAGATAATATCTGATATGAAAATGAAATATATCCCCTCCAATGGATCTCCAAAGTGAAGGGCAGATCCCCAACACTTGAAAACCATCTCTCTAAATGGTGTGCCAAAACACCCTGCAAAAACACCTACAGGAAAAATGCAGATCTGGAAGTAAAACTGTGCCGTAGGGTTTAGAACATGGTTGGCCACATGCCAAGATCAGAAAATGAAGCTCAAGATGTTCAATACTCTCTTGCAAATGGAATAGAAGACTTCTCCACTGAAAAGGAGCACTGAAATGGTCTAGATCTGAGTAGATCTAGCCTCCACTTGCTGCAACTTTCAAAGACAACCAAACCCTCAACAGGATCTGCGTTGTAGTTGGAAGAAGAAGCTTGGCCTCAAGCCAGATAGTGTACTATGTAATACAAGTCTCTCCCAAGAGCTATTCAATGGGAAGAGGTGGGATTCCCGATTAGGAACACCCAATGCTAAACGTCATTTGCAATCTAGGCCAAACAACCAAAGAAAATTGTATGTCTAAATAGATAATACTTCAAAAATTCAATATCATTCAACAACCTTTTCATGCTGCCATCCTCTTCCTTTTATAAGTTAAGAGCTTATAAACCCTAAACCACCTTCAAGGAAATAACTTCTTTCACACAAGCCATATCCATCTAAAACTGCGTTGTGCCTCATTGATGGCCACTCCTCCAACACAACGTTGTAGATTTGGTCATGGTTGACCCAATCAAAATATCCAACCCCTTTCACACCTAAGAGTGCTTTCTTACATAGCCAATATTTAGCCTTTTTCACATTTGGCATTGATTTATTTATTGTTTAGGAGTTTTATGAACCTCCTTTACATTTTTATTCATGAAACAAAAAAATAAAACAAAAATGAGCATTCCCATTATCTTAGGACTAATTGGGAATATTACAATGTGCTGGATCATGTTGAATGGGCCGAATTTGACCAAGTCAACAACACTGTTATGGAGGAGTGGACATTAAATGAGGAATAACACAGTTTTGGAGGGAGATGGATTGTGTGGAGGAAATGACCTAATTGAGTGGGGCCAAGGGAAAGGAAGCTCATAATCTATATAAGGAAGAGGATGGCAACCATATGGGGTTATGTTTTGGATTATTATTTTGTATGTGGTCTATTTAGACTTCTTGCATTCTTTATTTGTTTAGTTGAGATTGCTGTGTTGTTTAGCACCGCGTGTTCCCGAGCGGGAATCCCACCTCTTTCCTTGAGAGGCCTCTTGGAAGAGCATTGAATTTCATTTTCACATTCAGGCTTAAGGCCAAGCTAGAACTTTCTTCATCAACGTAGTTTTTGCAGGATATTGTGCTGTGTTGCCGAGTGCAGCAATGGAGGATTAGATCAGGTGTCTTCAGAGCTAGTTTTGCAGTGGAGGAAGGTTTCAATCCATTGGAAGGTTTGTAAAGAAGCCCATTGAGCTTTATTAACACATTTAGTAGCAGGCTAAGGATCATTTATCCCCTACAGCGCAGTTTCAGTCCAGATCTATGTTATTTTAGGGAGGAGTTGTAGGGGTAGTTGGAGTGGTTGTTTTGAGAGGTGATTCCTTTAGTGGAGGAGACATTCTTTCATCCGGAGGATCTATTGGAGAAGATCTGTATTTCTCTACATCAGATTCAGCCATGTCTTCTCATTTCAATTTTTTCAGCATATCTTCAGCCCTAGGGTTGCAACTTACATTGGCACATTGTGTGCATTTTCCGGAAACCCTCTTGGGTTGTCTTGGAAAGATGATCTAGTGCCCGGATCTGTATGTTTATATTATATTGGGGCCTATATTAGTATTTTTACATCATTGTATCATCTCCAGCTGTAGTTTCCCTCTGACATTTTTTATTGTGACAACAACTCATTTTTCGGAGTGATTATTTATGGGAGGTTTGTTCCTTCATTGTATATGATTTATGCCTCACTATTTTGTATTGATTTTCTGATCTAATACATGATGTTATGACTCCATATTGGTCTCCAATGTAAATGAGTTAATTTACATTGTTATTTCCAGTTTGTGTTCATATATTGCTGCATTCCCCATTTGGGAATATTATAGTACGCCCTTCATTGATGAACCGTTGGAAGTTTATTTGGCTAATTCCCTTATCTTCTTGTCACGGTCTTTATGTCTCATTAATTTTTATTTTATTACCAGAGGATTAGGCAGACGTTTCTGTCTCAATACTTCAAACTTGTTCAAAAACTTGTTCACTGCAATTTCTATAGTTTGAAATTTGTCCTCAAGCTAATTCATCAGATTTCTCTTGGAAATCACTTTATTCACCTCTAAAATAGTCTATGTTCTGTCAGTTATCGCAAGTTCTTCCAATTCCTTTTTATTTTTAGAATTCAGGAATTTTATTATCTTAGAAGATTCCTCTAGTTTCTTTCCAAGAATGTCTTTTACCTTTTGAATTGCATCACTTGCCTCCTTTATCAAGTCCTTCTATTCAAACATAACCTGTATTGAAGGCCAAATATAATTAACTGAGTTGATGATGTTGGCCCACAATTGTTGTTTTTCTTGGGAAAAAGGCTCTTTTAGTGACAGCTCTTTTTCCATCTTGTGGATTCTATCAGTCAATCTATTTGTTTTCTGCACTTCGGTTTGATATTTAACTGCTGCCAATTTCTTTTCATCTTCTAAACTCTTTACTTGTTCCTTGAGCTTGTTGATCTCTATGGTTTAAATGGACATTTCTTCCATTGCTTTATTCAATTTTCTGGCCTCATCAGTGCGATGGAATGTTGGTATTGCTGATACTATTATTGATGTAGATACTGGAGCTATTGTAGATGTTGTAGTTGATGTAGACACTGGAACTGATATTGATGCTATAGGAATAGCAGTGATGGGAACTGCTTCCATGCTGGCTTGTTTTTCCTGCACAAGTTTATCCATTTCTATCTCCATTTCCTTTAATTGATCTATCAACTGAAGTATTAGATTCATCATTTCATCCTTTTGATTATCAGTTTCTAAAACCTCCTTGGTTTTTGGATGTTTAGTCATTGGTAACTTTAGGTGTTTCTTCAGTGCAGCCACGTCTGCATTCTTCTTCTTTATTAGTTCTTTTGCTGCTTTGATATCTTTTGGATTATAACCAAATTCCATTACTAAATCTTCAAGTGACTTTATCCTATTATCCTTTTCTTGTGATGAAGCTCTTTCTAACTTTAATTCTGCCTATATTTTCTAGAGAATTCTGTAACTTCTAGACACTTAAAGCTTTGTGTATCATGGTGGAATAAATCATTTCTCCTTCTTGGTTGTGAAATTCAATCTGGTCAATTGGATGTACATACTTGGCAGGAAATTCAAAGGTTGTTTTATTATAATCTTCTGATGTTTTAGGGTCCTACACCTTTGGTTGTAGAAATGTCATCTGCATATTTCTTGTTTTGAGGTCATAAGCTAAAAGCAACCTACTCTGATCACTAGGATTTTTCTTCCAATACTATGCATATGTAACAACCTTCAATGCTTAATCTATGATTTTAATCTCTTTATATTTCTCCCTAATATATTTTTCTTTCTCAACTGGTTTGTTAGATGATGAAATATCTGCACTATGTTGCTTTTGAATAATTTTTGCACTGGAGGTTGATGGCTGATATGTTTCTTCTAAAAGTGTTGGAGGTCCATCATCTCTAACAAAAATATCTATTTCAATAGTTTCAACTGTCTCTTCTTGCTATATCATTGGATTTAGCTTTTTTTTCTTTCTATACATAAGCTTGAATTTAGTATCAGAAGTAGTTTCTATAGAATAAGAGCCTTCCTCTCTAGCCCTTTTTGAATTTCTGTCCTGTGGGACTGGAGCATGCAGGATGGAACTAGTATCATGTTGCTCCTCCACCTCCTGTAAAGTATTTTCCAACGATTCTGATTGGTTGGAATACTTTTCAACTTCAGGATTTCACTCATGAATGAAAGGGGTCAATTTGAAATTGACTCTTAATTTACTTATGACACCTAAGGGGTCATATGACCATTTGAAACTGCTACTGAACTGAAATCTTGTAGACATTTTTCCACTTCCTTTCCATCATTCCTACTGTTGCATATGAAAGTGCCTATTTGGTTTTTAATCTTGAATTGGGTTTTCTTCTTGGCTGAAAGGAAATTAATTTCATCAGAATTAAAATTCAGCCTGATGTATTCTAAAGAAAATATCCTCATTGGGAGGTATTTGGGAAGCTTATATGGGACTAATTGGCTTCCATACACTCTGATTTCAGTGTGATTCTGGTATAAATACCAGTCTCATGTTTTTCTATGATCTGATAATTATAGCACCTTTTTTATTTCTTCACTGATTCTAGGTTGGACAGTATTGCTGAGCATATTCACTATTGGATAAAAAAATAAATTCAATGAAGTCTTTGAAAATGAATTCAGTGGAATCCTTTCTGATCAAGGATCTCCAAAAGACAACAAATTGGGGATTACCCTCTGTGTCCAATTTTTGTAGGTTAACTGAAAACCTTTCTGATTAAAAATATATGAACAAATGAAACAATATTGAGGAGTATTTGAATACTCCTTCTGGCAGTTTGATCAGTTGATCATGTATGACATCTGCCAGGAATTGGGCAAAGTTGAAAAGTATAGCTGGAGGCTAACCTGAGCAAAATATGGATAGGAAACCAAGAATAGATGCATCTACATGCTCATAAGTGAAATATCCTAAAATGCAGGACATCATGGTCACAATTTTTGTGGTTCTTTCTGAAAACATGGTAGCTGAGTATGGAGGATTTCTTTTAGGAGTTTCTACTTATGGAGGGAGGAAAGTATGAAAGATTTGGAACCTTTTAGGGAAGTCTAGCTTCAAGTAAAGCTCAGTAAGGGTTTCAATTGAGAAATGTACTCCCTCTGGTTGTGGTTGAATCTACAACATTTGATTGATAGATTGAGCAGTGATTGTAAATAGGATTTCCTGGTTTGAAGTAACTATAGCTCTTCCATTTGGAAAATAGCTTATTTGGCATAGTCTGATGAGTTTTTGGAGCTGATAAGTTTTTGGGAATATGTATTTGGGTAGGTTAGAGTCCCACAGATGAATATCATATGCCTGATAGACAATTTTATCATGGCTCCAACCATGGAGCTCCAAAATGTTGGAATCAGTCACAGTATCATTGATTTTGAGGTCGTTTTTGGCAAACGGGGTGTGGTCGACATCTAACATTGGTGGTTGAAGAGGGTTTACAGTCATAATACTTTTTGAAGCCATTAATTTGTTTAATTGTTGGGTTAATAAGAAAATTATATGGTTTCAGGTACTTAGGATTACCTGGAATATTGAAAATTTTGATTGCAGAAAGGTTCAGGCGACAACAGGGGCTTTAATTCTAGTTGATGAAGGCTTTTGGTATTTTTCGGAAACAAACAGAGATAGGATAATAACGGTAAAGCGACGGGGTTTTATGCTTTTGAACTAAGGTTTATCGCATGGCGCTGGGGTTTATATAAAACAATGATGGTTTCATCGCAAGGCTTGGAAACAGTTTTGGTGGTTTATCACACAACAAAACGAGGTCTGGCGGTTTTAGGATGAGGGGGTGCGATAAAATATAGTGGCTCCTTATGGCAAGGGAGGGGGTGGATAAAACCACTCATTTCGCACCCCCCCCCCATTGGTTTTAAATATTGGACACCGGGGGGTGCGAAAAGCTTTACTGGTCGTTAGATCTAGCTGGCGGCTATCTAACGGCTGATGGGTTTTCGCCTTTTCAAAGGAATTGGTGTCAATAATTGGATAGGCAGAGGGTTAAATAATATAAAGTGGGTCGGGGATTATATATGTGAAAGGTTAAAATAATAGCAGGAGGTGTTTATGAAATACATTAAGCAAGATGTTAAAAATACATTAGGAGAAGGGGTTTATTAAATGGGGGGTCCACTTAATATTTATTTTTGCACTTTAAAACTTTGGATGAGTAGGTTTTGATGTTTTATTGAAAACATAAAGTTAGTGTTAAGCAGAAAAGGGGGTTTTAGCAAGGGGAAGGGAATTTTCAAAGGGGAAAGGGTTTTTATCAAAGGGAAACATATTTTTCAAGGGGAAATGGTTTCCAAGAGAGGAAAGAGGGATTTAGCAAGGGGGATTGGTTTGCAAAGGGGAAAAGGGTTTTTAGGATAAGGGGAAATGTTAGAAAGACATTAGTGATAAGAGATAAACCAATTGATGCTTTCCATAGCTTTTGAAAGTATTCTACATAACCCTTATTTATCCTAACATTTTTTATTTCCTTTATTGGGTGCATTTGAGCTTGCTGACCCTTTTATTTATTTTTTATAAGAAAGCTAACTTGTTTATAACCTAATATATTCCAATGGATTAGATTAAACTTATGAGTTCATTTTTTTTCTCTACCTAACTACTGATCTACCAAGATCAAATGGTTTGGTCAGATCTTTATTAACTAACTATCATGACATAAAATTTAAAGGCATGAATGACCAAGATTAGACTGTATGATTGTTGGGCCCAAATTAAGGTATGATTCTCACCCTATAAGTACTTCAAATTATGTTATAATTTCAGAGAAATCCCTCTTCATATTAACAATAAAGAGAATAAAAGATTATGAAAACGAGAATAATTAGACTAATGATGAAAAGGATTCTTTTGTAATAGAAAATTGACTTCTATTATCTCCGCATGCAGGAAGGCAGAATGGCTGGACCAATAAGAAACGGAAGCCAGCCAACAGAGGCAAACATACGAAATCATGGTAATGCCCAGCGGCCGGCAGAAGGCAGACAGAAGAATTCGAGTCCAAGAACTCAAACGACAACCACGCGTAACGGGCTGTCATTTGGAAAATACTTTTGCATTTTTGAAATCACCTTTAAAAGGGCGAAGGACAGATGAGAAGGGGAGTCATAGATAGGACAGGAAATTCATTCCGTAATAGAAAAATCAGAAGCAGTCTGTCTAATTGTGTTTTTGTAACATCACTGGATGTAATATAGAGCTTTGAACAATAATATTTTGAAGTTTTTACTGCGCTAGGGCTTCTGGTGGTCTGGGCCCAACCTCTAAGAAGTTCCATGCAAGTTTTCATACTCTGTGTAGTTGCAGAACTAGTGCTTAAGAATCTAATGCAGTTGTAAAGTATATTTCCACTCAATACAATTATAGTTCTCCTTCTTCAGAATTGTTGGAATTTGAATTCTTGAAGTAGGAAAATTGTAATCATATTTTTTGTCTTACAGCAGTACTTTATTATCAGTAGATAGTTCCAATTCTTTTAATACCATTGCATTTGAATTGCAGATCATAGAATAAGTTGATTTCAATATTATCTATCTTTATGAATTGCATTCTTCTTCTATTATAATGAAGCGTTCAACCATCGATCAATGTTGATTAATTAAGTCATAAAGAGAACTCCATTGCAAAATTACTTAATTAATTGTTGTACGATTTATTTAATTCACTTCAGTCATATTGTTGTTCCATTAATATTCAACTTAGTTATCCTGCTATTCCATTACTGCTATTGTTGTTCCATTACTGCTTAGCTAGACTGCTGATTCAATTCGATTCCATTACTGATAGTTTAGTTAAACTATTGTTTAAATCCATCAGATAAATGAAAAATCCTGTTGCTCAATCTTACGTTAAAAACCTATCTAAGCCACCCCTCGTAGGATAAGCAAGCTGAGGAAGTTAGTAAATTCTTCCTCATAAGTGACAAGGAACATCTATTAGACGAAATGACTCACATATATTGTGCCAAAACTCTCGGAATAAAAAAACTTACCCTGGGTTGATAATTAAATGAGAAAGCACTAGAGTTTTCAATAAAAGTCATCTCTTTCTGCACCAACATTTTGGCACCGTTGTCGGGGACTAGGCCACTAGACTACCAGAAGCCTTATGGGCTTATCGAACAACCTGGTGAAATACCACTGGATATTCACCATATCAACTAGCATTTGGGAGTGAACCTATATTCCCTATTGAGTTTGAAATTAAAACTCTGAGAAAAACCCAGGAAGTGGGATTGGACTTAACATAAGCTCAAGCTAAACGATTCTAGCAAATAAAAGAACTGGACGAAATTCGACTGCTTGCCCTGCAACACACAACGATCACTCAACAACAGCAAGCCAAGTGGCACGACAACCTAATAAAGAGGAAGGTATTTCAAAAAGGATATTGGGCACTCCTCTATGACTCCATATTCCAAGACTTTCCAGGAAAACTGCAAACAAGGTAGCTCGGTTCATATGAGATTTAGGAAGTACATAGCAATGGTACCCTCACCTTGACCACCATAGATGGGTCTGGTTCAACATTTCTAGCTAACAGGCACAGAGTACGCCTCTATCGCAAACCTCTCACTAAAGAATATTTCTATCAACAGGCACGAAACGATCCCACCATCCAAGTTGTGGTGCAAGGGGGTGACAACCCCACAAACTCAAGTGCATGAGAGGTTTGACAGCATCACTTGTAAATAATGTATATAATTTTTTTGTCTTGTTGTACATTCTTCCCATTTTCAATTCATTTTCCTTGTAAGATTATGTTTTTATTACTGTTCAATTCGAAACAACTATTGTTATATCTTTGAACGACTGTTGTTCAATTGAAAATCCGTCCATTTGCTGTGTTTTTTTTCGTTTCTGCTGTTCGGTTCGTGGACAACAACTGTTCAATATTTGAACGGTTGCTGTTCAACCGAATTGAACAGCCATTGGCTATGTTTTTATTTTTGCTGTTCAATTCACAGACAACTTCCATTCAATCTCTAAACAACTGCTGCTCAATTAAACAACCATCTGCGGTGTTTTGATTTTTTGCTGTTCAATTCGAGAACAATTTTTGTTCAGTCTTTGAACGGACACTGATTCAACCAAAATTGAACAGTTGTTTTTACGTTTTTACTTTGCTGTTAAATTTGTGAACAACTGTTGTTCCATCTTTGAACGGCTGTTGTTCAGTCGAAATGAATAGCTATTCGTTGGTGTTTTTATTTTTCTTGTTCAATTCAAGAACAACTATTGTTCAATTTTTGAATGGCTGCGTTTCAACCAAATTGAACAACTTTTTGCTGTGTTTTTATTTTTGTTGTTCAATTCAAGAATAGTTGTTGTTCAATTTTTGAACGGCCTCGGTTCAACCAAATTGAACATATTTTTGTTGTGTTTTTAATTTTGTTTTTCAATTCATGGACAACTGCTATTCATTCTTTGAACGGCTTCTGATTCAACCACAATTGAACAGCCGTTTCACGTTTTTAAGTCTATTGTTCAATTCTTGAATAGATGTTGTTCACTTCTTAGACAACTGTTGTTCGGTCGAACTGAACAACTGTTCACTACTGTGTTTTTATTTTTGTTGTTCAATTATGAAACAATTGATGTTCTATCTTTGAATGGCTACTTTTCATTCGAATTGAACAACCATTTTTGATCATTTTTAATGCCAAGCAATCTTTGAAATAGTTGCTACTCAATCTTTGAACAACTGTTGTCCGATAAACTTAAATATCCATTCTTTTTGTAATTGAGTAACCTTGAGTTGGGAATGGTAGTTAGAAGAGAGAGGAAAATGGTAAAATTACAAATATGATGACCCTTTGGCACTACAATTCTTAAACAGGAAGCTGACATTATGCACACATGAAATGAAAGGCTAAAGTCACCCACAGTTAAAATATGATATCAAAAAATACATGACCCTATGATGATATATATTTTTGCACTATTCGAGTAATATGTCCCTAAATTATGAAGAAATGGAACAAGAGGTATTAATGGTATTGGTTTTTTTCACCTCTTTCACCATCCATCACTCTTAAGGAGTCAATGAGCCTCCCTCAACAATCATTATGTGTTCATGCAAATTTTAAGAGAGGATAGGGGGTCTCATTACGAGCCATCCATTAGGGAAATTTTAAGGTCTAAAATGGGCCTCCTAAGGAAATAATAAAATAATATCTAAACCAATAAAATAATATTTATGAATTTTCAATTCACTTTTTGCACCACAATCCATGTAACCATAGTTAAATTCAATTCAAAATTTGTACCAAAATAAAATCAATAAAAAAATTGTATTGATGTGACTATAAATAAGAATGAGCTTTTCAAGAAAAAGTCATTATCATTGAACAACTAATGCATTTGTCCTTTGTACTTAAATAAATTAAAATATAAATATAAATATAAATTTATAAATTCTTAATTATATTATATGTTAAAAATTAAAATTTATATTATTTAAACTGTATAATAACATGTAATTAATATACTATATAAAAATAGTATAATAAATATAATATAATAAATGTATAGGGATATGCATTGTTTCTTTCAAGAAATAAGAAATGACAATAATATTATTTTATTCAAAATGTGTGAAATCATATTTATTATGAGTATTTTACTTTATGACTTTAAAAGTACTTAGAGCACTACCATGGTTAACCATGAGTTTTTATCCACCATTGAGAATGTGACAAGTAAGCACCTTTAACTCAAGAAATGCCACCTCAACCATTAGGGATGATGTCATCCCCTAAAATGTGATTGGTTCTCATAAAGTGAATTTTGATTGTACATTTTACTTAGGAGGCCCATTTTAGACCTCAAAATTCCTCTAATGCTACCATGATCATGAGGGTCTAACAAGTGACATGCCCATTATAGCTACCACACCACGGTAATGACCTTCTCATCTACTAGAAGGACAAAAGGTCTCATCATGAGCCAGCTTGATCACTCTGTTACAATTCTAGTAAATGGCATTGTGACTATCTAGCTACCACACCAGCACAGTGACCTCCTTATAGATCAAGATGTTACAATTCAAAAGGAAGTACTACATTTACATGAAAATATTAAGAGAGAATAGAGGGTCTCATCATGAGCCAGCCTACCATGTTCATAAGGGTGTAGCCAGTGGCATGCCCATTATGGCCACCACACCAGGGTAATGACCTTCTTAATGACTTGAAGGACAGGAGGTCTCATCATGAGCCGGCCCGATCACTTTGCTACAACTCTAGTGAGTGGCACCATGGATATCTGGCCACCATACTAGCATGGTGATCTCTCCATAAAATTGGCAAAACAGTTATTCTTACATAAGGATCTTGGCTCATTTTTTGGGTTAAAATAGCAACCCTGTCGAGGCTATGAATGCCTGCTGGCAGCAGTGGCTCTTCTTGTGGTATGAAAGTATGCTCCTTCAATAGCCAATTGCTTTTATATACCCCATTTTCTTCCATTTTTCAACCACGAGCTATTACTTGAATTAGTAATAATCATGACCTACCATAAGAATAACTAACAAAGATATGTTTACATATTTTGAACTTCAGAATGACAGCGCCAATCATTACTTGATTCAGTCTTCCTTCTGTAATAACTTTTTAGTCGTGCAAGTACATCATATCGCAACAATGGTTATGCTATTTCCTCTCACTTTCTGGTCACTTCCACACAAGATGCAATTATGAAAACTTCTAAATATGACCTTTTTACCGCATATATTAGTAATTACTCAGCCGCTCGTTCCTTCACACGCAGACTATCATTACCAGATTCTGACATTCCCCTGTTTGCATTCATAAGCGACCAAATCTCTCTGTACTTGAGGGCATGGGCCCCCTTTCTTCGAGTGAGGGGGTGTGATTGGCCTTAATTAGGAAAGCATGTGAAATCCCTGCACAAAACTCGTTAGACGCATCGATAAGACCAGAGGAACACTACAATTAAGGCATGAATATTATCTACGCAGAGCCACAATCTATTTTCTGCTTGCAGACAACATCCAGTCGAAACAACAGAGCCAAGAAGAAAAATAATCAGAGGAAAATATCATATCAGTTATGGGAGGAAATACCCTTCAAAGCGAGCCTACAAAATTTCCAATTTCAGAGGAAGCAAGTGCCATCCTCCAGCGAGCTGGATGGCTGAAATATGTAGACAGACTACAAGGATTCAACACAAGAATTGCAATCGAATTTCTGCAAAATCTGCAGGAAGGGAAAACCAAAGTTAAAGGCTGAACTATACCAGTTACAGAGGGAATTATCGCGGAAGTTTCTAGAATACCAGCGCAAGGTGAAAGATGGGCAGAAAAGCATCTCCTCCTAAGAGAAGTAGTAGCAGCATACCATTACCCAGATGACCTGTTGGAATGAAAAAATAGAGGGATTGACCCTGCCTCTTTACACCAACCATGGGAGGAGCTGGCGGCATTCATCCAAAATTTTATTACATGTGAAGGACGTCGGGATGTGGTAAAACCTTGACAGCTCAAACTTTTAGCTGCACTTAAACAAAAAAATTCAATTAATTTGCCTACCTTTTTGAATTCTGTATTGCATGATACTGTTGTTCGATTGAGGAAAGACAAGAATCCCCAAGCAGTGGTTAGTCACCAGGGGTTAATAAAACTAATCATCATTCATGAGCTAGATAGGGAGCAGATAGCATGGGATAATTTCGTTAACCCTGAGGCATAGGAACCAGAAGTAAACCCTTACAGGACCGAAATTGAGCCCCCTAGGGTAAATCCACCAAGAAGAAAAAGGACCCGAACCTCAACTACAGAGCCAAGCAGGAAAAAATGGTCCAAGTCACCCCAAGGAGCCTCGAACCTCATCGAGGAAGCAGAACCATCCCATGCACCCTTGCAATAATTCGAGTTGGAAATGGCCCGAGTCCTAGGACAAATAAGGAAAAACTATGAATTGAGAAACCCATTGCAAGAAGGGGAGCAAGAGGAACTTTTTGATAAATCTGCCACCCCCAACAGCTCTGGTCACACTAACGTCCTACTTGACCAAGAGGAACCATGAGATGAGGAGGCTCTATCTCCTATTGATAATTATGAAGTGTATAGTGATGGATAGGGAGAGGAGAGATTGGAATCATAGGTTTATTCAGGTGACACTGTCCTTGTGGAGAAGAGAACACACACAGAGACAACCCCTTTGTCACCAGGACGTAGCATCACTCCTCCTAGTCAGGACCCTCACATTGAGGTCAATTCTGAAGACGTAATCAGAAACACCATTCTAGACGCTATCCCTGAAAAAGGGAAGTCTGCTCCCCTATCACATGCTCAAATAAGAACAGGTGAAGATTCAGATAAAGGAGAAGTGAGAAACTAAAAAGGACCTGCAAGAGATTGAAAAAATTGGTAAAATATCTGAGAAAGAAACTGAAAAAATAAAGAAGGGCCTAGAAGCCAAGGACATAAACCTCTATTGCAGGAACTCAAACAGAACTAGTAAATACTTTCGAAAGAAAAATGAAAACTGACTTAGCCAACAACATTGAAATTGGAATACAAACCAATTTGATAGCTACTATTGAAACTGACATTCATACCAACCTAGCAGACACCACTGAGGATGAAGTGAAAACAGAACTGGAAAACATCATCAAAGCCTCCACCCAAACTTAGCAGAAGGTTATAGAGGAAAAGGGGGCCAAAACAGAGGAAGCCCCTGCCTATGCCCATCTAGTAGATAAAGTTGCCAACCAGAAATTACAAAATGAACTAGTGAAATTGTTGCATGAACTAACATAGTGCAGGAAGGAGGTGGTGCCATTACAAGAATATCAGGCACTGAAAAAGAAGTTCATTGACCTCTCCGTCACAGAAGATGAGACATTCGCCCAGCTTAGAGGAGAGAAGGCAAAGGTTAAAGTGGTACAAGAGTAGGTGGAGCAAGCTAAGAAGAAAATCTCTACAATTTTCTCTCTATATAATGATGCGCTATCATGCAGAGCTCCGGCAACCAACTATCCCTTGTTCTTAATAGAACGGTATTTACTCTTGAAAGTTAAAGCTGTCAGGGCAAGAAAACCCACTACTTTCAGGACCATAGAAGAATTTTTCCAATGTTGTAACGATCAGGATGAGCAGGTCCAACGCCTCTAGTGTGAGCTTTACATGCATAGCTTCTTCCTAGAAGAAGATACAGATAGCAACCCTAGCCCCTTCATAGGGGATGTACAGCTGCAAGCCTTCCTTTCATTTGCTAAAAACCAGATCAAGTGGGCCAAAGCCTATGACATCTTCTAGAAAAGAGAGAATAGTCTATATTTATGGGTTAGGGGGGAGATTATGAAGCCCCTGCAACTGATCATCCAACACAAAAAATTCATGAGAAGGCCAGGTGTGAGGACTAGGCTGGGACCCATCCATAAAGATATCAGAGAAAATGCATGAGAATAATTTGAGGACATTTGTGAAGTGGCCTTAGCAGTAGCCAAGCAAAGATGGATGGCCTCCACAAACAATGTGAAGAACAGAGAACCATTCAGTTATAGGAATTTCAAGGTTGTTGCCTCCATATTCCTTTCACTAGTCTAGAGCATGGGGCCTGCCTAGTTGGGATGTAGATACAAAAGCCCTCTCCTCTGGCATCCTCCCGAGGATTATAATCACAATTACGAATTACCAGAAGGAGCCACAGGCGCTGCCCTTGCACTCATGAAACGAAAACAAGGCTTCAAAGCACACAACGAAAAGGCCTACCCTGCCTACTCCTTAACGCAACTACATCTCAATCATCTTTTTGCATGAGGACATGAAACTAGGTAAGCAGGGGAGTATGTTGGGCCCAAATTAAGGTATGATTCTCACCCTGTAAGTACTTCAAATTATGTTATAATTTTAGAGGAATCCCTCTTCATATTAACAATAAAGAGAATAAAAGATTATCAAAACGATAACAATTAGACTAATGATGAAAATGATTATTTTGTAATAGAAAATTGACTTCTCTTATCTGCGCATTCAGGAAGGCAGAATGGTTGGACCAATAGGAAATGGAAGCCAACCAACAGACGCAAACATACAAAATCCTGGTAACACCCAGCGGCCGAAAAAATGTAGACATACAAATTCGAGTCCAAGAACTCAAACGACAGCCACGCGCAGCGGGCTGTCGTTTGGAAAATACTTTCGAATTTTTGAAATCGCCTTTAAAAGGGCGAAGGACGGATGAGAAGGGGAGTCAGAGACGGGACAGGAAATTCATTCCATAATAGACAAATCAGAAACAGTCTGTCTAATTGTGTTTTTGTAACATCGCTGGATGTAATATAGAGCTTTGAATAATAATATTTTGAATTTTTTACTACGCTAGGGCTTCTGGTGGTCTGGGCCCAACCTCTGGAAGTTCCACGCAAGTTTTCATACTCTGTTTAGTTGCAGAACCAATGCTTAAGAATCTGATGCAGTTGTAAAGTATATCTCCATTCAATATAAATACAGTTCTCCTTCTTCAGGATTGTTAGAAATTGCGTTCTTGAAGTAGGAAAATCGCAATCATATTTTCCGACTTACGACAGTACTTTATTATCAGTAGATAGTTCCAATTCTTTTAATACCATTGCATTTGAATTACAGATCGTAAAATAAGTTGATTTCAATATTATCTGTCTTTATGACTTGCATTCTTCTTCTAGTATAACGAAGCGTTCAACCATCGATCAATGTTGATTAATTAAGTCATAAAGAGAACTCCATTGCTAAATTACTTAATTAATTGTTGTACAATTTATTTAATTCGCTTCAGTCATACTACTATTCCATTACTGTTAAGATTAGTTATCCCGCTATTCCATTACTGCTCAGCTAGTTATACTGTTGTTCCATTACTGCTTAGTTAGCTAGACTGCTGATTCAATTCGATTTCATTGCTGTTTAGTTCAGTTAAACTGTTGTTTAAATCCATTAGATAAATGAAAAATCCATCATATTGTTTCCTTATATTATTATTGTTATGTAGGCTCTAATTATACTGTGACCGCTTAGACTCCTATATATACTAAGGAGGCCTTGTCATTTGTATAATCTAAGAATTGTTTATGTATGTGATGTAAAAGGAGGTTTCCCCCTTAAAGAGGCTTATTTTTAATTCATTGATCTATTTATTCTTCTATTTTGTGATATGTTTCATAACATTTGGTATCAGCGCTTTGGATTCTAGGTTTATCTACTTCAAACAAGTAATCTTCGAATTTTCGCTATCATTTTTTTTCGATGGGGTTTTAAAAACTAAAACTTCTACCACGTGGAGTCGAAATATTAGTGAAATTTGTGTAGAATTTTTAGATATTTTTTCTTTATATTTTCAGAGATATGGTCTCAATAAGTTAGGGTTTCTGCATGCTCTATAAGTCAATCTCAAACAAGTGACCTAGGAAAAATTGTCAACTTTCTCTTCCAGTATCCGATTTAAATATTGTAAAATTTTTAAGAAATCAAACAAAATTTCATTTCTTGTATATCAATTTCAAGGCCAAAGGCTGAAACAGTGGCATGTTTCATTCCATACAATTTCACTCTACTGAACTAGTCCATAATCAGGTCATTATGAGAGATTTGGCATAACTTTATCTTGAAGAATCCAATCTTGTTCTAACTTGTGGATTTAGAAATAATACTCATAGGGCTACCATAGGACAAAATTTCAGACCTTGCGAGGCTGAAATTACAAATATAAAATATTTTCAATATCGAGCTCCTAAAAGTAAGAAAAATGTGTGTACTTTTTTTTTTAGTTTTTTGTTTAAAAAATTCATTTGAAGTGATTAAAAGGGAATAGTGTAGATATCGTTGTTAGATTACAAAATTCCTTGAAACAAAAAATTAGACACACCTAGTAAGAAACCAAAAATCTCTACAATGACGCATGAAAAAGAGGAAGAAATGCAACATGACATATCAAAATTATATGTCCTACTGAAACAAGTTTTCTCTCACAAAGAGTAACAAAAAAGGAATTGGAATCTAAGATGGATGGTTTAGAAAAAAAATAAAAGGCAACATGGAGTTTTTTAAAGTAGACATGGACACGATCAACATTAAGTTGGAAGGGTTTACAAAGTTGTTGCAAGAAAGGTTTCCCAGTGGAGGAATCCCTCTTCATATTAACAATAAAGAGAATAAAAGATTATGAAGACGAGAACAATTAGACTAATGATGAATAGGATGCTTTTGTAATATAAAATTGACTTCTCTTATCTCCGCATGCAGGAAGATAGAATGACTGGACCAATAGGAAACGAAAGCCAACCAATGGACGCAAACATACGAAATCCTGGTAACGCCCAGAGGCCGAAAGAGGGCAGATAGACGAATTCGAGTCGAAGAACTCAAACGATAGCCACACGTAGTGGGCTGTCGTTTGGAAAATACTTTCGCATTTTTGAAATCGCCTTTAAAAGGGTGAAGGATGGATGAGAAGCAGAGTCAGAGATAGGACAGGAAATTCATTTCATAATAGAAAAATCAGAAACAATCTGTCTAATTGTGTTTTTGTAACATAACTGGATGTAATATAGAGCTTTGAACAATAATCTTTTGAATTTTTTACTGCGCTAGGGCTTTTGGTGGTCTGGGCCCAACCTCTAGAAGTTCAACGCAATTTTTCATACTATGTGTAGTTGCAGAACCAATGCTTAAGAATCTGATGCAGTTGTAAAGTATATTTCATTCAATACAAATAAAGTTCTACTTCTTCGGGATTGTTAGAATTTGCGTTCTTGAAGTAGGAAAATCACAATCGTATTTTCCATCTTACGACAATACTTCATTATCAGTAGATAGTTCCAATTCTTTTAATACCACTACATTTGAATTGCAAATCATAGAATAAGTTGATTTCAATATTATCTATCTTTATGAATTGCATTCTTCTTCTAGTATAACGAAGCGTTCAACCATCGATAAATTTTTATTAATTAAGTCATAAAGAGAACTCCATTGCAAAATTACTTAATTAATTACTGTATGATTTATTTAATTCGCTTCAGTCATAATGTTGTTCCATTACTGTTAAGCTTAATTATCCTGTTGTTCCATTACTGCTCAGCTAGTTATACTGTTGTTCCATTACTGCTTAGTTAGCTAGACTACTGATTCAACTCGATTCCATTACTGTTTAGTTCAGTTAAACTGTTGTTTAAATCCATTAGATAAATGAAAAATCTTGTTGCTCAATCTTAGGTTAAAAACCTATCTAAGCCACCCCTCGTAGGATAAGCAAGCTCAAGAAGTTAGTAAATTCTTCCTCATAAGTGACAAGGAGCATCTGTTAGACGAACTGACTCGCATATATTGTGCCAACACTCTTGGAATAAAAAGACTTACCTCGGGTTGATAATTAAATTAGAAAGCACTAGAGTTGTCAAAAAAAAGCCACCTCTTTCTACACCAACATTTTGGTGCCGTTGCCGGGGACTGGGCCACTAGACTACTAGAAGCCTTATGGGCTTATCGAACAACCTGGCGAAATACCACTAGATATTAACCATATTAGCTAGTATTTGGAATAGAACCTATCTTCCCTATTGAGTTCAAAATTAAAACTATGAGAACATCCTAGGAAGTGGGATTGGACTTAACCGAATCTCAAGTTAAAAGACTTCAGTAAATAAATTAACTGGACGAAATTTGACTACTTGCCCTGCAACGCACAACGATCATTCAATAGCAGCGAGCCAAGTGGCCCGAAAACCTAATAAAGAGGAAGGTATTTCAAAAAGGAGATTGGCCACTCCTATATGACTCCAGATTTCAAGACTTTCCAGGAAAACTGCAAACAACGTGGCTTGGTCCATATGAGATTCAGGATGTACATAGCAATGGTACCCTCACCTTGAACACCATAGATGGGTCTGGTTCAACATTTTGAGTTAATGGGCATAGATTACGCCTCTATCGCAAACTTCTCATGAAAGAATCTTTCTGTCAATAGGCACGAAACGATCCCACCATCCAAGTTATGGTGCAAGGGGGTGACAACCCCACAAACTCAAGTACATGAGAGGTTTGACATAATCACTTGTAAATAATGTATATAATTTTTTTTGTCTTGTTGTACATTCTTCCCATTTTCAATTCATTTTCCTTGTAAGATTATGTTTTTATTGTTGTTCAATTTGAAACAACTGTTGTTCTATCTTTGAATGGCTGCTGTTCAATTGAACATCCGTCCATTTGTTGTGTTTTTTTCATTTCTGTTGTTCGGTTCGTGGACAGCTACTGTTCAATATTTGAACGGTTGCTGTTCAATCAAATTGAACAACCATTGGCTGTGTTTTTCTTTTTGCTATTCAATTCACAGACAATTGCCATTCAATCTCTAAACGGTTGCCGCTCAATTGAACAACCATCTGTGGTGTTTTTATTTTTTGTTGTTCAATTGAGGAAAAAATGTTGTTTAGTATTTGAAAAGTCACTGATTCAACCAAAATTGAACAATATTTTTTATGTTTTTACTTTGCTCTTCAATTTGTGAACAACTACTGTTCCATCTTTGAACGTCTGTTGTTCAGTCAAACCGAACAATTGTTCGTTGGTGTTTTTATTTTTTTTGTTCAATTAGAGAACAACTGCTATTCAATTTTTGAATGGTCGCGGTTCAACCAAATTGAACAGCTTTTTTCTATGTTTTTATTTTTTTTGTTCAATTTGAGAACAATTATTGTTCAATTTTTGAACGGCCACAGTTCAACCAAATTGAACAACTTTTTGCTGTGTTTTTAATTTTGCTGTTCAATTTGTGGACAACTGTTTTTCAGTATTTGAACGGTTGTCGATTCAACCACAATTGAACAGTTGTTTCACGTTTTTAAGTCTGCTGCTCAATTCTTGAACAACTGTTGTTCAATTCTAGGATGGTTGTTGTTTGGTCGAACTGAACAGCTGTTCACTGCTATGTTTTTATTTTTGTTGTTCAATTCTGAAACAGCTTCTGTTTTTATCTTTGAATGGCTATTGTTCACTCGAATTGAACAACCATTTTTAAGCATTTTTAATGTTGAGCAATCTTTGAAACAACTATTGCTCAATATTTGAACAGTTGCTGTCCGACAAACTTAAATAGCCATTATTTTTGTAATTGAGTAATCTTGAGTAGGGAATGGCAGTTGGAAAAGAGAGGAAAATGGTAAAATTACAAATATGATGACCCTTTGGCACTATAATTATTAAACAAGAAGCTGACATTATGCACACATGAAATGAAAGGCTAAAGTCACCCACAGTTCAAATATGATATCAAACAACACAGGACCTTATGATGATATATCTTTTTGCCCTATTCGAGTAATATGTCCCTACAACATGAAGAAATGGAACAAGGGGTATTAATGATATTGGTTTTTTTCCGCTTCTTTCACCATCCCTCACTCTTAAGGAGTTAATGAGCCTCCCTCAACAATCATTATGTGTTCATGCAAACCTTAAGACAAGATAGGGGGTCTCATTACGAGCCAGGCTACCATGATCATAAGGGTTTAACAAGTGACATGCCCATTATGGCTACCACACCAAGGTAATGACCTTCTCAGCTACTATAAGGATAGGAGGTCTCATCACGAGCCGGCCTGATCACTCTGTTACAATTCTAGTGAATGGCATTGTGACTATCTGGCTACCACACCAGCACAATGACCTCCTTATAGATCAAGATTTTACAATTCAAAAGGAATTACTACATTTACATGCAAATCTTAAGAGAGAATAGGGGGTCTCATCATGAGCCAGCCTACCATGTTCATAAGGGTGTAGCAAGTGACATGCCCATTATGGCCACCACAACAGGGTAATGACCTTCTTAATGACTTGAAGGACAGGAAGTCCCATCACGAGCCGACCTGATCACTTTCCTACAACTCTAGTGAGTGGCACCATGGTTATCTGGCCACTATACCAGCATGGTGATCTCTCCATAAAATTGGAAAAACAATTATTCTTACATAAGGATCTTGGCTCACTTTGCGGGTTAAAATAGAAATCCTGTTGAGGCTATGAATGCCTACTGGCAGCAGTGGCTCTGCTTGTGGTATGAAAGTATGCTACTTCAATAGACAATTGCTTTTATATACCCCTTGTATTCCATTTTTCAACCACAAGCTATTACTCGAGTTAGTAATAATCATGACCTACCATAAGAATAACTAACAAAGATATATTTACATATTTTGAACTTCAGAATAATAGCGAAAATCATTACTTGATTCAGTCTTCCTTCCATCATAACTTTTCATTCATGCAAGGACATCATATCGCAATAATGGCTATGTTATTTCCTCTCGTTTTCCGGTCACTTCCACACAAGATACAATTATGAAAACTTCTAAATCTGACCTTTTTACTGCATATGTATGTAATTACTCAACCGCCCGTTCCTTCATACACAAATTGTCATTACCAAATTCTGACATTTCCCTGTCTGCATTCATAAGCGACCAAATCTCTCCTGTACTTGAGGGCGTGGGCACCCTTTCTTTGAGGGAGGGGGTGTAATTAGCCTTAATTCAGAAAGCATGTGAAATCCCTACACAAATCTCGTCAGACGCATTGAGAAGACCAGAGGAACACTACAATTAAGGCATGAAGATTATCTACGCAGAGCCGCAATCTCTTTTTCGCTTGAAGAGTCCAGACAACATCCAGTTGAAACAATAGAGCCAAGAAGAAAAATAATCAGAGGAAAAGAGCATATCAGTTATGGGAGAAAATACCCTTCGAAGCGAGCCTACAAACTTTCTAATTTCAGAGGAAGCGAGTGCCATCCTTCAGCGAGCTGGATGGCTAACATATGTACACAGACTACAAGGATTCAACACAAGAATTGTAATCGAATTTCTGCAAAATTTGCAGGAAGGGAAAACCATAGTTAAAGGCCGAACTATACCAGTTATAGAGGGAATTATCGTGAAATTTTCTGGAATACCAGCGCAAGGAGAAATATGGGCAAAAATCCATCTCCTGTTGAGAGAAGCAGTAGCAGCATACTAGGACCCGGATGAACCACTGGAATGAAAAATATAGAGGGATTAACCCTACCTCTTTACACTAGCCATGGCAGGAGCTGGCGGCATTCATCCAGAAGTTTATTACATGCGAAGGACGTTGGGATGTGGTAAAACCTCGACAGCTCAAAATTTTAGCTACACTTAAACAAAAAATTTCAATTAATATGTCTACCTTTTTGAATTCCATATTGCATGATACTGCTATTTGATTGAGGAAAGCCAAGAATCCCCAAGAAGTGGTTAGTCACCAGGGGTTAATAAAACTAATCATCATTCATGAACTAGATAAGCAGCAGATAGCATGGGATAATTTCGTTAACCCTGAGGCATAGGAACCAAAAGTAAAATCTGATGGGACTGAAATTGAGTCCCCTAGGGTAAATCCACCAAGAAGAAATAGGACCTAAACCTCAACGTCAGAGCCAAGCAGGTAAAAACAGTCCAAGACACCCCAAGGAGCCTCGAACCTCATGGAGGAAGCAAAACTGTCCCATGCACCCTTGCAATAATTCGAGGAGGAAATGGCCCGAGTCCTAGGACAAATAAGGGAAAACTATGAATTGAGAAACCCATTGGAAGGAGGGGAGCAAGAGGAACTTTCTGATAAATCCGCCACCCCCGGTAGCTCTGGTCACACTAACGTCCTACTTGACCAAGAGGAACCACGAGATGAGGAGGTTGTGTTTCCTATTGATAATTATGAAGTGTATAGTGATTGATAGGCAGAGGAGAGATTGGAATCACAAGATTGTTCAGGTGACACTGTCCTTGTGGAGTAGAGCACACACACAAAGACAACCCCTTTGTCACCAGGAGGTAGCATCGCTCCTCCTAGGACCCTCACATTGAGGTCAATTCTGAAGACGTAATCAAAAACACCATTCTAGACGCTATCCCTGAAAAATGGAAGTCCGCTCCCCTATCACCTGCTGAAATAAGAACAAGTGAAGATTCAGATAAAAGGAGACGTGAGAAACTAAGAAGGACCTGCAAGAGATTGAAAAAACTGGTAAAATATCTAAGAAAGAAACTGAAAAAACAAATAAGGGCCCAGAATCCAAGGACAGAAACCTCTATTGCAAGAACTCAAACGGAACCAGTAAATACTTTCGAAAGTGAAATGCAAACTGACTTAGCCGACACCATGGAAACTGGAATACAAACCAATTTGATAACTACTACTGAAACTGAAATACAGACCAACCTAGTAGACACCACTGAGGCTGAAGTGCAACTAGAACTGGAAAACATCATTGAAGCCTCCACCCAAACTGAGCAGAAGGTTATAGAGGAAAAGGGATCCCAAACAGAGGAAGCCCCTACCTATGGCCATCTAGTAGAGAAAGCTGCGAACCAGAAATTACGAAATGAACTAGTGCAATTGTGGCATGAACTAACATAGTGCAAGAAGGAGGTGGTGCCATTACATGAATATCAGGCATTGCAAAAGAAGTCCATTGACCTCTCCGCCATAGAAGATGAGAAATTCTCCCAGCTTAGAGGAGAGCAGGCAAAGGTTAAAGTGGTATAAGAGCAGGTGGAGCAAGCTAATAAGAAAATCTCTACAATTTTCTCTCTATATAATGATGCACTATCATGCAGAGCTCTGGCAACCAACTATCCCTTGTTCCTAACAGAACGGTATTTACTCTTGAAAGTTAAAGCTGTCAGGGCAGGAAAACCCACTACTTTCAGGACTGTAGAAGAATTTGTCTAGTGTTGTAATGATCAGGATGAGCAGGTCCAGTGCCTCTTATGTGAGATTTACATGCATAACTTCCTCCTAGAAGAATACATGTACATCAACCCTAGCCCCTTCATAGGGGATGTACAGCTGCAAGCCTTCCTTTCATTTGCTAAAAACTAGATTAGGTGGGACAAAGCCTACGACATCTTCTAGAAAAGAGAGCATAGTCTAGATTTATGGGTATGGGGGGAGCCTACGAAACCCCTGCAGCTGATCATCTAGCACAAAAAATTCAAGAGAAGGCCAGGTGTGAGGACTAGGCTGGGACACATCCATAAAGATATCATAGAAAATGCACGAGAATACTTTGAGGACATTCGTGAAGCAGCCTTAGCAGTAGCCAAGAAAATATGGATGGCCTCCATAAACAATGTGAAGAATATGGAGCCATTTAGTTACAGGAATTTCAAGGCTTCTGCCTCCAGATTCCTTTCATACAACAGCTTGGTCTACAGCATGGGGCCTGCCTGGTTGGGATGCAGATACAGAAACCCTCTCCTCTGGCATCCTCCTAAGGATTATAATCACAATTAAGAATTACCAGAAGGAGCCATAGGCGTTGCCTTTGCACTCATGAAACGAAAACAAGGCTTTAGAGCACACAACAAAAAGGCCTACCCTGCCTACTCCTTAACGCGGCTACAACTCAATCATCTGTTTGCATGAGGACATGCAACTAGGTAAGTAGGGGAGTATTTTGGGCCCAAATTAAGGTATGATTCTCACCCTGTAAGTACTTCAAATTATGTTATAATTTCGGAGGAATCCCTCTTCATATTAACAATAAAGAGAATAAAATATTATGAAAACGAGAAAAATTAGACTAGTGATGAAAAGGATGCTTTTGTAATAGAAAATTGACTTCTCTTATCTCCGCATGCAGGAAGGCAGAATGGCTTGACCAATAGGAAATGGAAGCCAACCAACAGATGCAAACATACAAAATCCTGGTAATGCCCAGTGGCCGGCAGAAGGCATACAGACGAATGCAAGTCCAAGAACTCAAACGACAACCACGTGCAGCGGGTTGTCGTTTGGAAAATACTTTCGCATTTTTTAAATCACCTTTAAAAGGGTAACAGATGGATGAGAAGGGGAGTCGAAGACAGGACAGGAAATTCATTCCGTAATAGACAAATCATAAATAGTTTGTCTAATTGTGTTTCTGTAACATCACTGGATGTAATATAGAGCTTTGAACAATAATCGTTTGAATTTTTTACTGTGCTAGGGCTTCTAGTGGTCTAGGCCCAACCTTTGGAAGTTCCACGAAAGTTTTCATACTCTGTGTAGTTGCAGAACCAATGCTTAATAATTTGATGCAGTTATAAAGTATATTTCCATTCAATACAAACACAGTTCTCCTTCTTCAGGATTGTTAGAAATTGCGTTCTTGAAGAAGGAAAATCGCAATCGTATTTTCCGACTTACGGAATTACTTTATTATCAGTAGATAGTTCCAATTATTTTAATACCATTGCATTTGAATTACAGATCGTAGAATAAGTTGATTTCAATATTATCTGTCTTTATGAATTGCATTCTTCTTCTAGTATAACGATGCGTTCAACCATCGATCAATGTTGATTAATTAAGTCATAAAGAGAAATCCACTGCAAAATTACTTAATTAATTGTTGTACGATTTATTTAATTCGCTTCAATCATACTGTTGTTCCATTACTACTTCGTTAGCTAGACTGTTGATTTAGTTCGAATCCATTATTGTTTAGTTCAGTTAAACTGCTATTTAAATCCATTAGATAAATGAAAAATCTTGTTGCTCAATCTTAGGTTAAAAACCTATCTAAGCCACCCCTTTTAGGATAAGCAAGCTCAGGAAGTTAGTAAATTCTTCCTCATAGTGACAAGGAACATCTATTAGACGAATTGACTCTCATATATTGTGCCAACACTCTTGGAATAAAAAGACTTACCCCGGGTTGATAATTAAATGAGAAAGCACTATAGTTGTCAATAAAAAGTCACCTCTTTCTACACCAACAATGATCATCATGAATTGTGGCATTTTGCACAAGCTGCACACAATTTTATTTGCACAAGTAAAGTAAATTAAGAGTAGTGGCATTTGAATGTGCAACAATTTTAGAATTTATTTTTGTTTCTTTTTGTGGGGTTCATACTTTATATCCTTTTTTGATCTTCTTCTCTTTTGGTCCTTTTATTATTCTTTTAGGACAGACCCTCTTTTCATTTTTTAATATGGAAAACATTTTCATAAAAGAAAAGGTATGGAAAATATTACAAGACTAAACATAGTAAATTCAAAATTATGATCCCTATTATTATAGGACCCTAACAGGTTGCATTGGGATCTAGGAGGATATATTGGTGGCAGGTTGAGTCAACAATTAGATTGGGATCTAAGTGGCGGTTCACATGCCAGTGGACCTATTGGGGAATAATTGATTTAGAGTTTGATCTGGGATCCAGACATCACGAGATCTATCCTTGATTGGGTGATATGGTTTCATTTTGTGTTGGATCAATCATTCATATGGGACCCTGGTATTGGTACTCAACTACTTTGGACAACCAGACTAGTAGACATATGTGAATTGCTTAAGGGAAAGAAATCTTGGAGCAGGAGGATTTGTAATATATATATTTTTTATTTGGTCAAGATTGATTAAAATAATGGTATTTTACCATGGTATTTTCCCATGGTATTTGTCTTCCTTTTTATAGAAAAATAATAAAATAAAGGCTTCTATAGGATTGGAGAGAGTCGATCAAGCCTTTAAAAAGGGTGTTAGGTCCTTATAATACTAGTGTAGCCCCTTTATTTTTATTATTAGTGGAATCCCCTATTGTTATTATTGTGCTCATGTAGCCCCCATATTGTTATCATTGTGCCCCATAGAAGTCCACTATTGTTATTATTGTTTCCTTATATTATTATTGCTATGTAGGCTCTATTTATACTGTGACCCCTTAGACTCCTGCATATACTAAGGAGGTATTCTCATTTGTATAATCTAAGAATTGTTTATTTATGTGATGTAAAAGGAGGTTTCTCCCTTAAAGAGGATTATTTTTAATTCATTGATCTATTTATTCTTCTATTTTGTGATATGTTTCATAAAATTTGGTACCAGAGCTTTGGATTCTAGGGTTTCTCTACTTCAAACAAGTCATCTTGGAATTTTCGCTATCATTTTTTTTTCGATGGGGTTTTAAAAGCTAAAATTTCTACCACATGGAGCTGAAATCTTAGTGAAATTTGTGTAGAAATTTTAGATATTTTTTCTTTATATTTTCAGAGATACGGTCTCAATAAGTTAGGGTTTCTACATGCTCTTGAATTCAATCTCAAACAAGTGACCTAGGAAAAATTGTCAACTTTCTCTTCCAGTATCTGATTTAAATATTGTAAAATTTTAAGAAATCAAACAAAATTTCATTTCTCATGTATCAATTTCAAGGCCAAAGGCTGAAACAGTGGCACGTTTCATTCCATACAATTTCACTCTATGGAACCAGTCCATAATCAGGTCATTATGAGAGATTTGGCATAACTTTATCTTGAAGAATCCAATCTTGTTCTAACTTGTGGAATTAGAAATAAGACTCATAGGGCTACCATAGGATGGAATTTCAGATCTTGGGAGGCTGAAATTACAAATATAAAATATTTTCAATATCGAGCTCCTAAAAGCAAGAAAAATGTGTGTATTTTTTTTTTAGTTTTTTGTTTAAAAAATCCATTTCAAGTGATTAAAAGGGAATAGTGTAGATATCTTTGTTAGATTAAAAAATTCCTTGAAACAAAAAATTAGACACACCTAGTAAGAAAACAAAAGTCTCTACAATGACACATGAAGAAGAGGAAGAAATGCAATATGACATATCAAAATTATATGTCCTAATGAAACAAATTTTCTCTCATAAAGAGTAACAAAAAAGGAATTGGAATCTAAGATGGATGGTTTAGAATAAAAAATAAAAGGCAACATGGAGTTTTTTAAAGTAGACATGGACACAATGAACATTAAGTTGGAAGGGTTTACAAAGTTGTTGCAAGAAAGGTTTCCCAGTGGTGACAAGGTAATACACGAAAATCATGATTAGGACAAAAGAAATGTGATTTATGTTTTTAGAGACTCTAATGTGGGTTTTAAGAGACACTACATTCCAAATATAGATATGAGGAAGTTTGATGGCATGGATCCAGTAACATGGATACTATAGATGGAGAAATATTTTGATCTACATGATGTGCAACACACACAAAACGTACACATTGCATGTTTATATTTATAACCTAATCAATTTGTATAGTATAGAGGGATTTTTTCTTGAATTCCACTTGTCACTTGGTCAATTTTTATGGAGGAAATGATAGCACATTATGAGGATACAAAGAGAAACACTTTCTTTAGCCAATTGATAATTCTCAAACAAAAGGGTTTATGGCAGAGCACATTGAGGACTTCAAAAAATTGAATATCAAGGTAACTAATATTCTAGAGGAGCATAAGACTGATGTCTTCATAGGATATTTAAAGGATAAAATCCAACATGAGTTTCACCTTTTGAAACCTGATTCATTGGAGAAGGAATTCAGGGTGGCAAGAAAAGTTGAAAGAAAAATTATGGCAACAAGGAAGTCTACCACTCATAACTTTAAAAATAGAACTGTTGTTTCTCCTGGTATTTGACAACCTACAAGGTTGACACCACAACAATTAGAGGAAAAAAGAGAAAAAGAGTTTTGTTACAATTGTGATATAAAATACCCTAAATGTCATAAGTGTGGTAAGAATAAATTATTTTACATAGATTGTGAAGAGGAGGAAGAAAAGGAATAAGAAACATCAAAGGAATAGGATATACATGAGGAACCAACCTAAGAGAAAGAAGAAATGAATCCAGCCATATATTGTAATGCATTGGCGGGAATTAACACTCCTCAAACTCTCAAGATAGAAGGATATATCAAGAAGAAAAAGGTAATAGTGATGATTGATTCTCGTAGTACCCATAATTTTATTCATTGTAAGATAGTCGATGAATTAAATTTCTTTCTATATCCAACACCAGAGTGTCAAGTGATGGTTGCAAATGGAGGAACTATAAATTTCTATGGTAAGTGCCATAATATCAAGCTAACCATGGGGGAATATATATATTGAATAATAAATTTCTTTCCATTACAATGGGTAGTGTTGATGTAGTACTAGGATTCCAATGGTTACAATATTTGGGGACAAAAGATTTTAATTTTCAAGAACTTTTCTTGAATTCTTTTTGGGAAGGAAAAAAATTGAATTAATGGGTATCAAAGGGAAACCATGGAAGATAATAAGCTCTAATGGTATGACAAATCTTTTGAAGAAATAACAATGGGGATTAATTTCACAATTATGCTCACTAGAGGTTCAAAGATCGAAATCATTTATTTCTTTAGATCTCCAAAAAATATTGGACAATCATGCTCTTAGCCTATGAACGTACAAGCTAAGGCCACCCTGAAGAAAAAGTGCCTAAAACGAGCTAAGAGATTAGTAAGGCCTATAAGATAAGGTCCACATAGTCTGGGTAGTGGTTTCTCTCGTCATGCAACTCACAGTGGCTACGCAATCCACCAAGAAATGCGTAGCTCACAACGGTCGTGCAATTCACCAAGAAGTTGCGTAGAGCACCCGCTCCGACAACTCTAAAACAGGAAGAAAGCAGTGGAAGTGACACATTGGAGGGAGTGACGTTAGTCACCTCGCGGGTCAATCAGGGGAGCTCAGGGGGGGAGAACATGGATTTTTCTCCGAGCTTCCAACCCAACGAAAGGTCATGGGGACCACTCGTCCAAAAGTAGAACATGGAATGATGCCAAGATATGGAAGCTAAATTCCCAACTACGAAAGGGAGAGGAGATAGTGTGAACAATGAGGTGAAGGTCCAGAATCAGGAAAGTTATAAAATGGAACATGACTTTCTAGGTGAAGAAGGGGAAGGTCACCTCCACAAAAAATGAAGAACAAAGGGGCCTGAACCACAGGACACTAAGCAGCCCGAAGAGGAAGCCCCGATGTACATTGGGAAAGGAAAAGACAAGCCAAGATGCCAATTGTCTTTTGAATCCATGTCCACAGAAGTAACTTTGGGATACTCACAGGTGGTCACCCTAGGAAAATGCCCCTTAGAGAAGGAAACAGGATTAGGAGTGGATTGGACAAATGGAAAACATATGAAGGCAAAGAACCAATCATCGAGGGAAAATTTGAAGGCCGAGCTAGCTCAGTTCATGGATAGACACCATACTAGGCTCTTGATAGCTCTTGATGTGGATAATGATCAACTAATATTCACAGTACAACATTCGACTTCTCATCCTTTTCCTCCAGGTTCCAAGTATAGGGCCTTGGAAATGATACTCGGTCTTTCTTCCATCCTATTGGCTAACAAGCTAAACCTACAGAAGGCGATTGGAGAGATTATGCATATCGAGGTTTTGAAACACACCCTCATGTTGGAAAAGGCCAAGAAGAAGTTAACCAAGATGTCAAACACCCTGAAGAAAGAAAGAGAAAATGAAAAATATCTTTCTATTCAGTTGGAGGATTACAAGAAGATGAAAAGGGTTAAGGGAATTGACCTCAATTTCCAACAATCTCACCCCCAACGCAAGCCGAGTGAGTTTCAAACTCAAGACTTGTCACTCTGATACCACTTGTTGGAATCACGATTATTGTTAGACCAAAACCCATAGGCATTAGTATTTTCTACAATCGTCAGAGTTAGGATCCATGAGAGGCAGTTAGTCCATGTCGCACAACACACAGGGAGCGTTGAACCCAATGTCCAACAATGAAGATGGTACAAGGAGGAGGAACAGGTAAATGCAGTGGGAGGTTTAGGGATAATGGCCAAAGTAGTGGAAGCATTTGATCGTGAATGGAATAAGTTGGTGGAAGCAGGGTTTCAGCTTGCTGGGACCCCCTGGGTGTACTCCTTCCTTGGGTCACATATGAGCAATGGATGACTGAGATTAAAGTCAGGGTTGACTCAACTTCGGAAAAGACCTCCCATCTTAAGGCTGAAACCTTGGTGGCATCATTGTGCAAGGAATTCCTACTACTCGCAGAGGTCAATAATTTTTTCTCTGCCCACCTCGACTACTCCAAGCTGACTCAATTGCACGCACTATTTGAACTTTTTGTCTCTGTGCCCTTACCTACAGACGTCGAATGGCAGAGATGTTAGGAACACGCATGCCCTCCAGCCACATCCACATCATAGCCAATGGTGCCTCCGTCATCTCACCACTCTGGTTCTTCCTCCACTCCCACATGGACACGCACCTCAAGACCTTCTGCCACCCCTTGGTGCAACCATTAAAGATTCCATGATTTGGCCCATGTTGCGATACTTACTTTGTTTTACTTTACTTTTCTATTATGATTTTTTAGTTCGTGGAATCATCATTCCACTCTTGTTATTGTTATTTTATGTTAAGAAGAGTGTTTCTCATAACACACTACAGCTGGGCCATATCATTTTTATTTTGATGTATGTATTGCAAATGAAGAAAGAATATATGCCTAGGAAAATATCTTGCCATGAGTCTATATAGGGAAAACTCAACTAGTATACAAAGGTTCTAGATTTTTGTGGAAATTTTGGGTCCATACTGCGTAGTCTTTATGTAATTCTATTTTGAGCTCTAAATGGATATCTAAGAGTGTTGTTTTTGAAAGTTAATATAAGGACAACTTTGTCTACGGACAAATTCCAATTGAGATAATGAGTAGTATGTATGTGTTTTCTCTTGTTTGTTTAAGTTTCTTTTTTCTTTGATATTTGTTCTTCAAGAGTCTCATATGTGAAATTCTTGTGATAGATGATTTAATAAATGAATTTTTATACATCCTCGTTGAGGAAATACGACACTCATGTGTTAATTATCTTACAACCTTAATATCACTCACCATGAGGCTATCTCTCCATTAACCTCATATTCACTATTTTTCCTCGGATCATAAGAAGGATAGAGTATTACTGCAGAATAAGTGCATATTTTGTGGGGTTTCTCTTCCTAATTCTTCTAAATTACCTCCACCTTATACTTCAAAGTTTTTTCATTAGCATTTTACTTGGCCCGTTCGAGGTATGCTCGATTCTTACATCCCTGATTCCATTTTGAGTGATGATAAGCGCACATAAAGCTTAGTACCAATATTTTCTACAGCTTTCTTGAACCACATTTCCATTTTTCCCAAATGAACATACACTCAAAATTAAGCTCTAGATGAACATTTTAAATCCTATGATTCTTAAGATGTCCTAGGCATTGGTATTTTGCAACTCAAGGTTGGCTCTAGGAGTGACAACATATTTTTTGCGTCGTTGTCAGGGATCGAATTAGAAAAAATATTTTCCCTAGGATATGACATAGGTTTCATCCTTAAATTAGGTGAGCATGAAGGGTTGAGAGTTGCATATCCCTCACCTTGGTGAATCCACTACAATCAAGAGGAAATCAACAGTAACCCTAGCTTTCACAAGGCCACCGACCCAATCAAATACCTCTCAGTTGAAAACCCCCTCTATGTCTGATCCTGAGAAAATCATATTCAGAAGAGTCTAGAAGGAAAAAAAACCCATCCATGCTGACCTACCTCCTTTCTCTCTTGAAACTTCACCCTCCTCATCTCAATGAGCTAATATCCAGGGTCAAAGTCCCACGACCCGAGTGCTCGAATATCCTCCAGAAGTCTCTTATTTTTCAAATCCTTCAATAAAGGATGAAGCAGATTCAACCGATACCTCTTTCCTTTCTTCTCATCCCACTCCCGAGGCCGAGGAAGTAAAAGAAGTTTCAGCACTCCAAAGTAGCTTGCAAATCAATCTAAATTCCTTCGCTCATCAGATACTTGTTATGCCTCACACCTTTCAACATCAGGCCTAGACCCAGAACTTTCCACCGCCTCCTCAAATGATTGTACCTGGTTTTATCCTCAACAAGTATGCCCCATTGACTGTCCCCTAGCTTCTAAATGACATGCCTCAAGACTACCTTAAGATTCTACCCTATCTCACAGGAGAATATAAAACCCCTGCATAGAGGCATATTGAGAATTTATGTGTGTTTACAAAGAACATGAATGTGGAACACCTTGATGTAGTATTGAGATTCTTTGTCCAATATTTGGATGGTGAGCCTCGAAAATGGTTCAAATCACTAGAAAAAAACACGGTATAAACCTAGGAGGATATGGAGAATCTCTTCACATTGAAATGGGGGGAGAAGAGGGACCATGGCTATGTTATCACTGAGTTCAATGCACTAAAAAATAGATAGAATGAATATGTAACAAATTTTATAAAGACGTTCAATAAAATATATAACAATCTTCCCGCAGAGATAAAACCCCCCCAAGCAGTTGCTAAGGTAGTTTTCATAGGAGCCTTTGAACCAGAGTTCAGGTTCACCTTAAGAGAAAGGAATTCTACATCTCTAGATTAGATCCAGATCGATGCATTTGAAGCAGAAGAAAAAATTTCCTCTACTGGAAAATTGAGGGGGAAAGCAGATAAAGAAATGAGAAGTAAAAACAAAGAAGAAGCTACCACCTTAAATCAAGGAAGATAATTGCAAGACTATGGGATAGAGGAAATGAACAAAGTGATAAAAAACCTTTCAAATAATTTGGTAAAGGTTGAGCTAGAAGCTAAGAGTTTCGTACCTCGGTCAAATCAGATAATTCCTAATCAAGGATTCAATCCTTAGTATCAGAAGCCCCTGTTGCAATTACTACAATGCGACAGGAAGGAGCAGCAAGATCACATCCAACCTCCTCTATATCTAGAAGCTAAAGGGGAAGGGAAGGCTAAGGAAATAATAAACAATCAACAAAATCAATTCCTCACATATTATGATGATGAAGAAGGTGAAATCACCTTACAAGGAGCGATAGAAGAGCAGGAGCTTCCTTCTGAAGATAAATATATTGAAATTTATTGTAGACAGTTTGTAGATTTTATGTAGGCTCAACTCCACAAGAAGTATGATCTCAGGTCTTCTCACAAGAGAACTTGGATACAAAAACAGAATAATGAGTCGGTATAAAAAAACCAAGTTCCTCCTATTTCTTCAGCTAAAGGCAAGAAACCGCTAGAAGAATCAATCCATCAGAAGGCCGCTGCATCTATCTCCATAAGCCAGGAGCCTGACCCTTCTAAGATTGATAATTCCCCTTCTCGACCTATGAACTCGTCTGACCCCCCTATGCAGCATGCAGATACAATTCTTATTGAAAAGGGGCCTATTGTTTTTAATATCAAAAAATAATTGGAAAAGGTCAAAATACCAGTTCCTCTAAGTGAATTATTGAAGCAAACCTCATCCAAAGCCCAAGTATCCCAATTCATGCAATCCACTGGTCTCATTCCCTTGTCCGACAACCTCAACCCCTAAGAAGAAAGACCCATGGTCATTTTTTGACCCCATGTAGAGCATGATTCATCCACACCTCCATTTTATGTGACCTTGGTAATACATGACCTGCTGTTACACAATTGCATGTTATATTCGGGGGTATCACATAACCTTTTACCTTTGTCTGTCATGGAGCACCTCAGGTTGCAGATTACAAGACCATATAAGGTTTTATATTCATTGGACTCTAAAAGAGTGAAGTTCCTGGGAATGATAAAGGACTTGGTAGTGAACTTAGCACAAATCCCTGCCAAGAGTATGGTGATGGACGTTGTCATAGTAGACATTCCAGCCTGGTTCGGTATGTTGTCCAAGTCTTGGGGATCCAAAATTGGAGGATCAATCAAGCTCGATCTAACTTATGCCACCATCCCTGTGTTTGGTGGAGAAGAGAGGAGGTTGTATCATGAGTCCAGGCTTGTGAATATGGTCACCAAAGTGGATGGCTCGACCAAATCCCCAGTATATGGTAAAGAAGGTAATTTTTCTTGTCTAATGTTGGAGGAGGACAAGATGCTTCTCCTAAAAATAAATGTTTTCCCTCCAAAACATATTGACTCTAAAAGGGAAGTAGTGGATGATATCTTGTTGTGTAACCAGCTCCAAAAATAGAAGAAAAGAGATATCAATGCCTTAGAAATAAGCCACTTCAAGGGGGATACCTCCAATACATTACATAAATGAACAATTCTTGGATGATACAATTTACAAAACCTCCTTTCTATATATAGGAGTCCATTTGGCCATAATGTAATCCTAGTGGGCCACAATGTAATCCTAGCCGACCTAACAATAATAATTTAAGGGCACAATAATAACAAAATGGGGGTTACAAGGGTACAATAATAACAATAAGGGGTTTACACTAACAATAATAAGGGACTATACTAGTGATATAGGGACCTAACATGCCCCTCTCCTTCAAAAAAGTGTTGTCCTCAACGCTTGAGTAGCTTCGGGTGCTTCTGTATAAAATTCTCATTCTCCCATGTAGAATCTTCAGTGGGTAAGTTCTTCCACTTGATGAGATACTCTGAAATTGATCGATTCCGTAGTTGTCGAGTTCTTGTTTCCGTGACCGCTTCCGGTTCCAATATGATTTTTCCTTCCTCATCAAGTTCTGGAAATATTGTTTGAACTGAATATTTTCACCTATAACCTTCTTTAAGCATGAAACATGGAAAACTGGATGTACTCGCGAAGAAGCAGGAAGCTCCAATTTGTATGCCATAGTACCAATCTTTTGCAACACCTCGTAAGGACCATAGTACTTTGGCGATAATTTATTATCCTTCTTAGCTTGCTTGAGGGACATTTGTTTGTATGGTTGTAGCCGTAAAAATACCCAATCTCCTACATCAAAACTTCTCTCGCTGCGATGTTGATCTGCCTGTTGTTTCATTCGATTTTGTGCCAAATTCAGGTTATTTTTTAAGAGTTGGAGAACTTCTTGCTGATGCTCGATGTGATCTTCCACTGCTTGAACCTTTGAATTTTCCCTTAAACATGATGTGATGGATGGTGGATGATATCCATAAAGTTCCATAAATGGGGTCATTTTTGCTGCAGTATGGAAGGAAGTGTTATACCACCATTCAACGAGAGGTAACCACTTGAACCATTGTGTTTATTTATCAGATACAAAACAACGAAGATATCCTTCCAAACATTTATTTACTATCTCAGTTTGACCATCAGATTGAGGATGATAAGATCAGCTATGAGCTAATTGAGTACCCAAACAAGAAAATAACTCCGTCCAAAAATTTCTAGTAAAAATGGGATCTCTGTCGCTCACAATAACCCTTGGGCTTCCATGTAGATTTTGAATTCTGTCCATAAAAGTAGTAGCAACTGTACTTGCTTTAAATGGATGAGATAATGCACAAAAGTGTGCATACTTGGTAAGTCTATCAACTACCACCATGATGACACTCTTTCCTTCAGACTTAGGTAAACCTGTGATAAAATCCATTGAAATCTCCTCCCAACGTTGACTTGGAATGGATAAAGGTTGTAGAAGTCCCGGGGTCTTAATTGTCTCCACTTTATTCTGCTGGCAAACCAAACATTCCGCCACAAAATTTTGAATATCAGATTTAAGGCCATCCAAAAAAAAATCTTTCTTCACCCTGTGGTAAGTTTTTAAAAATCCTGAGTGTCCTCCTAAAGGAGAAGTGTGCAATTCCAGAAGAATCTTTTGTTTCAGTTGGGAATTCTTACAAAGATATAAGCGATCTTTGTACCATAAGGAATCATTTTTCCAACTAAATGTATCATATGTACTAGGATCTTGTTGCAACTTTTGAATGAGTGTCCATACATATTTGTCCTTCTTCCATTCATCTCTTGCTTCAGTTATCCAATCTGGTTGGATAATAGAAATGGCACAAAGCAATGCTTCCACCTCTTCATTCTTTTTTGAGAGTGCATCTGCAACAACATTAAGCTTTCCTTTTTTGTAGATTATTTCAAAGTCATAACCCAACATCTTTGTGACCCATTTTTGCTGCTCTTCTGAAGATAGTCTTTGTTCCAAAAAGTGTTTAAGACTATCATGATCATTTTTTACCTTGAAGTGTCTTCCCATTAGGTAAGTTCTCCATTTCGTTAGTGCATGGAATATTGCTAACATTTCCTTCTCATAAATGGGTTTCTGTAAATAATTTCCTTTGATTGGATGACTTTAAAAAGCAATGGGTCTTACTTCCTGCATTAAAATAGCACCAATTCCATTTCCTGAGGCATCGCATTCCACAATAAAGGTTTTTGTGAAGTCTGGCATAGCTAAGACCGGTGCTAGGCACATTGCCTCTTTAAGATGTTCAAAGGCCTTAGTTGCTTCAGGAGTCCATGAAAATGCATTTTTCTTCAATAATGTTGTTAGAGGTGCTGCTATTCTCCCATAATTCTTAACAAACTTGCGATAATACCCCGTTAACCCAAGAAATCCTCGCAACTGCTTTATGGTTGTGGGGACTTTACATTCCTTAATGGCTTTAATTTTGTTAGGGTCTACTTTAACACCCTCGTGAGATACAATATGACCCAGATATTCCACCTCTTGTACTCCAAAGAAACATTTGGATTTTTTTGCATATAATTGTTTCTCCCGCAATAGTTTGAGCACCCTGTCAACATGTTCAACATGATCCTTCCAAGACCTGCTGTAGATTAGTATATCATCAAAAAATACTAGCACAAATTTTCTAAGGAACGGTTTGAAAATGGAATTCATCAACCCTTGAAATGTAGAAGGTGCATTGGTAAGGCCAAAAGGCATGACCAAAAATTCATAATGACCCTCATGAGTTCTAAATGCTATTTTTGGAATATCTTCAATCTTCATTCTAATTTGATGATATCCTGAACGAAGATCCAACTTGGTAAAATAAATTGCTCCATGTAATTCATCCAATAATTCATCAATCACAGGAATGGGAAATTTATCTTTAATGGTCAGCTTATTGAGCTCCCTATAATCCGGACACATTCGCCATGATCCATCCTTCTTGTGTACCAATACTACAGGAGCAGAGAAAGAACTTTGACTACGTTGAATTATACCCGCTTCTAACATTTCTGCAATCATACGTTCAATTTCGCTCTTTTGGACGTAAGGATATCTATAAGGCCTGATGTTTGGAGGAACACTTCCCGGAATCAAATGAATAGCATGATCATGATCTTGAATAGGTGGGAGTCCTTTGGGAGTTTCAAACACCTTGGAATGATTGTCCAAGACTTGTTGGAGATCTGCAGAAATAGATGATTTTGATGTTGGAACTTCTAGTGAGCATAATTGTGCAATTACGCCTCGTTGTTCTTTCTTTGGAAGCTTTGTCATGACATTAGAGCTTATTATCCTTCCTGGCTTCCCTTCAATACCCCGTAATTCGACTTCCTTTCCTTCTGAAAAAAATTTCAAGAAAAGTTCTTGAAAATTAAAATCTATCGTCCCCAAAGATTGTAACCATTGTACTCCTAATACAACATCAGCACCTCCCATAGGAATGGAAAGCATTGGACTAGTCAATACATATTCCCCCATGGTTAGCTTAATATTATGGCATTTTCCAGAGCAATTTATAGTTCCTCCATTTGCAACCATCACTTGACATTCTGGTGCTGGGTATATGAAACAATTTAATTCCTTGGCTACCTTACAATGAATAAAATTATGGGTGCTACCTGAATCAATCAACACTATTACCTTTCTCTTCTTGATTTGTCCTTTTATCTTGAGAGTTTGAGGAGTGGTAATTCCTGCCAGTGCATTACACGATATGGTTGGATTCATTTCTTCCTCTTCTGGGGCTGGTTCCTGGTGTATATCCACTTCTTGTTCATTTTCTTCTTCCTCTTCACAATCTATGTAAAATAATTTCTTCTCAGCACACTTATGACCTTTAGTGTATTTGCTATCACAACTGTAGCAAAGCCCTTTTTCTTTTTTTTCTTCCAATTTTTGTGGTGTCAACCTTGTAGGTTGTGGAAATCTAGGCATAGCAACACTTCCTTCTTTATAGAAGTGAGTGGTAGGCTTCCTTGTCGCCATAATTTTACATTCAATTTTTCTTGCCAACCCGAATGCCTTCTCCAATGAATCAGGTTCCAAAACGCGAACTTCATGTTGGATGTTATCCTTTAAAGTGCCTATGAAGAGATCAATCCTGTGTTCCTCTGGAATATCAGTTACCCTTATATTCAATTTTTGGAAGTCCTCAATGTGCTGCCCCACTAAACCCTTTGTTTGAGATTTATCAATTGGCTAAAGAAGGTGTTGCTCTTTGTATCCTCATAATGTACTATCATTTCCTCCGTAAAAATTGACCAAGTGACAATTTTTTTACGGGAGCAAAGCCATCGATACCATACAAATGTATTTTGTTCTAAATGTAAAGTTGCAATGCGCACCTTTTGTGTGTTTTGCACATTATGGAGATCAAAATATTGCTCCATCTGTAGTATCCATGTTACAGGATCCTTTCCATCAAACTTCCTCATATCCATTTTTGGAATATGGTGGTTCTTCCCGCCAACATTAGAGTTTATGAAATCACGATTAACATTTATTTTGTTCTCATAATGAGTTTCCTCTACTATATTTTCACCATTAGGAAACATTTCTTGTATCAACTTTGTCAAACCTTCTATGTCTTCTTTTAGATCATTCTGTATGTTTTCCATTTTAGCTTCCATGTCATCCATCTTAGATTCCATGCCAGCTTCCATGCCATATATCTTATATTCCACACCTTTCTTCAAACCATCCATATTATTCT
Organism: Pinus albicaulis; assembly: GCA_034641835.2. Lineage (NCBI taxonomy): Eukaryota > Viridiplantae > Streptophyta > Pinopsida > Pinales > Pinaceae > Pinus > Pinus albicaulis. The sequence goes on from CM076572.1 coordinate 771,680,945, forward strand.
TCACACCATCCATCTTTGCTTCCACGCCTTTCTTCAAAACTTCCATTTCATTTTTTGCTGCTCTTTACAAGAGCGAAATTTGGTGCACTTGCTCTTGTAATTTTGATAGATCATGTTGCAATTCTTCATCTTCATGAGTCATAGTAGAGCCTTCTGAAGGCTTAATGGGTGTTGAATTATTTTTACAAGGCATTTTTTAGAACCCAATACTGATATCTATTCTACAATATGCCCTTGGAATCAATTCAAATTGATTTTTCAAAGAAGACTTATGCAATTCGGAAAAAATACACACCTTTTTCTTGCTTTTGAGGAGCTTGATATTGAAATTGGATTATCTCTATGATTTTGGCTCTTCAATATCTGAAATTTAGCACTAAATTAGTCCTTTGAATTCTCTTTTGAATGCCACAGGTTTGACTTGATTTGGATTCTCCAAGAAAAAGTTATGTCCAATCTCCCACAATGACCTAATTATGGACTGGTTCATTAGAGCGAACTTGTACAACTTTGCACATGTCACTGTTTCGTCCTTCACCTCTGAAATTGATAGCCAAGAAACTACAGTTTGTGTAATTGTGACCAATTTTTACAGAACTCCAATCTGATGCTCAGAGAGAGAGTTATTGAAATTTTCCCACGATCACCTCTTTGAGATGAAATTCGGGAGCCTGAAAAAGCACTACCTTCCACAGATCATATCTCCAAAAATATTTCGAACCAAGATCTGAATTTTTGTGACGAGTTTCCTCAGGATTTCTGCTTTTCACCCTAAAATTTTCAGATTCTGAACCTTCGTAGAAAAAAATTATAGCGCAAATTCCACGATGACCTGTTTAGGAGCCTGAAAAAAGACCTAACTTCCACAGATCATATCTCCAAAAATGTTGCGAACCAAGCTCTGAAATTTTTAGAAGATCTTCTTCAGGATTTCGGCTTCGCACCCTAAACATTTCAGCTTCTGAAAATTCGTAGAAAGAAAGTTATAGTGAAAATTCCACAATGACCTGTTTGAAGCAGCGAAACCCTAGAATCCAAAGCTCTGATACCAAATGTTGTGTAACCAGCTCCAAAAATAGAAGAAAAGAGATATCAATGCCTTAGAAATAAGCCACTTCGAGGGGGAGACCTCCAATACATTACATAAATGAACAATTCTTGGATGATACAATTTACAAAACCTCCTTTCTATATATAGGAGTCCATGTGGCCATAATGTAATCCTAGTGGGCCACAATGTAATCCTAGCCGACCCAACAATAATAATTTAAGGGCACAATAATAACAAAATGGGGGTTACAAGGGTACAATAATAACAATAAGGGGGTTACACTAACAACAATAAGGGACTATACTAGTAATATAGGGACCTAACATATCTGGACACTACAGTTTGATGGGACCTACTCAAGGGAAGGAAATGGAGCAGGTGTCCTCCTAATATCTCCTGAAGGATGCTTGATTCCCCTCTCTTTCAAATTGGAATTAGAATTTGTTGGGTCATAAAGGTGACTATTACAGGTAACCTCAATGATTTTCATTTAATTATCAATCCAGGGCAAGTCTTGTTATTTCAAGAGTCTGTTGGGTGTGGAGCCTAATTATCTTGTTTATTTTGTATCACAATGTTGGACCCCTATACCTTAATGGGGGCGGAAACACCGCTCGTAATTAAACGTTGCCTGGGGGGTCCAGGGGGGGGGGGGGCTACGACTTTATGGAGCCCCCCCCTGGCGGGGGGTTTCGGGGGCATCGCCCTCGAAGCTAAAAATAGATGTAAAATTGCGTTGTAAAAGTATAGTAATTTCTAGTCAATCTGGGCCGTTCATTAGGCGGATGATCTGACGGTAGAAGTTATGTTTAGTTTATGGTTTTTTTTCCCTAGAAGGAAACCACTCGCTTGTATGAGGGTATTGTATTGCAATTGTGTATTGTATGTGTATTCTTGGAGCGAGAAACGGATAGGGAGACTGTGAGAGAGAATAGAGGATATTACAACGGATCTATTGTAGGTTGTGTCTCTTCATTTTGCTGGATAATAGAAAGGAAGGACTGGCTGTTCGGGGTGGACTTAGCCCAAATTCGGTGAACCACGTATATCTGTGTCTCTCTAGTTTTATGTGTTTTGTGTGCTTATGTTTTATGCATATTTTATGTGTTTCATTGCTCTGTAATATTTAATTTTCTAACAGAGTCTAAGCACAGTATATGCAAGTGAAATCAAAGGAAAACTACTCTAAATTATCATAAGGAAGACTGCCTAATTCTCGAAGTTCAATCAAATCAATTTGGAAGTGAATTACAGAATGCTTTTGACTATTCCAGGGAGCTAACTCTATTCTAAGCCTATGCAGAAGAAATTACTTAGGGTTGGAAAGAATAAACTACAATTGAACAACGTGCTTTGGTGAATTGAACAACAACCGTAATGAATTGAACATCAACTCTAGTGAATTGAACAACAATCAATTATTCTAATTTTGCAATGGAATTCTCTTTTAATAAACTAATGACAACCTTCTGAATTAAACAACAACCAAATTCTCATAATGATAATGAAAAGATCCAACATTAACTACATGCAGAATTGAACAAAAATCATGTTAAAACTAATCAAACATTCAAGAAATCATTGAATAATGAAAGCATTTAAACAATTTATGAAAGCATTGATTTTAATAAAGAAGGTATGAAATGTGAACTAGTCTTATGGAAGATGAAGTTGTAGCATCTTACATTCACAATTAACCAATTAAATGATATCTTATGAAATGTATTAAATAACTGGAAATGCAAATTCTGTAAATAAACATATAGCATAGAAATAGCAGAGAAGCTTCCAGGGCTAGGCCCAAATCCACAGAAGCCTACTGCCAAGAAAAACTCAAAGATTATCTATTCCAGAAATGCCAGATTATTTATTAAGCTATAGAGTAATATATTAATACAATTTGATGATTATGTCCTAATACGTCTATTACAGAGAAAAATATATATAGATATGTGTATCTATCTTGTTCTTCTTTGGTCTTTTAAAGGCGAATTCAGAAGTAGTAACGGATCCCTTCCATATGGGACCCTGCTACTTCGTGGCTATTGTTTGAGTACTCCAAGCATGGATGTGCCTCTCCACCTTCCGCCGATCCATAGGAGCCATTATGATCCCATTTGCATTTCTTGTCAGCTATCTTTTGGTCATCAACAGTTTAGCTGCTTTGCTTCCCTATCAATAAAGATATGACAAGTCATTTCTTACATTATTAAAAACTCCTTTTATCATTAGTTCACTCTGCCTTGGCTTTACGTTATTTCCCTTTACTTTATTGCTAAGATGAGGGGAAAATTCATAAAAGTACATAAAAAAATCATGGTAAAAATGGGGTAAAACGTACCTTCTTCTCAGCCCAACATACTCCCCTTCTTACCTTTTTGCAGGTCCTCGTGCAAAAAAATGATTGAGGTGTAGCTAGGTTAGATAATATGTAGGTTATACCTCCTATGTATAGAGTTTGAAGCCATGTCTCTGTATGATCTTTGTAAAGGTTGATTTCGTGTGCCCCTCTGGCAACTCATAATCGTGATGATAGTCCTCAGGGGGGTACCAAATGAGGGGGCACCTATATCTACACCCTATCCATGTAGGGCCCATGTTCAAGATTAGGTTGTTGTATAGAAGGAATCTAGAAGTAGTAGCTTTGAAGTTCCTGTAACCAAATGGCTCTCTGTTCTTCACATTGTTTGTAGAGGCTAGCCATCTTTGTTTGGATACTGCCAATGCTTCTTCTTGAATATCCTGGAAGTAATCCCACCCATGCTGCACTATATCCTTGTGGATAGGTCCCAGTTTGGATATCACCCCTTTCCCCTGCATGAATTTCTTATGCTGCATGAACATGTATAGGGGTTTAGTGGGTTCTCCACTGACCCATAGGTCTAGGCCATGCTCTCTCTTCTGAAACGTGTTGTAGGCCTTAGCCCACTGAGTCTGGTTCTTGGAAAAAGATAGGAAGGCTTGGAATTGAATGTTCCCTATGAAGGGGCTGGGATTATTGTCCCTGTCCTCCTCTAGAAATAAGTTGTTTAAATATAATTCACATAGAAGATGTTGTACCTGCTGATCCTGCTCATTACAACACTAGAAAAATTCCTCAATGGTTTTAAAAGTCGAGGGTTTCCCTACCCTGACAGCCTTGATTTTCAACAGTAAATACCACTCTACTAATAATAGAGCATAGTTGGTGGTAGGTGCCCTGCAAGTTAATACATCAAAGTAAAGGGAGAAAACCATATTGGTTTTCTTCCTAGCTTGTTCCACTTGATCCTATGATTTCTTTACTTTTTTCCTTTCTTCCCTGATTTGGGAAAATGTTTCATCCTCAGTTGCAAAAAGGTCTTTAAACTTCTTTAGTAGTGCCTGATGTTCCTGTAAGGGTACTACTTTTTTTTTGCACTGGGCCAATTCATGTTGGACTTGAATTAATTCGTTATGCAATTTATGATTGGCAACCCTTTCTACTAGGGGAGTGTAGGCAGGTGTCTCCTTCATTTGAGTTCCCTTATCTTCTGTAAGTTCTAGACTAGTCTATATAGAAGCTTCAACAATGTCCACTAGGTTAGTCTGTACAGAAATATCAGTAATTTCTACCAATTGGGTAACAAAATATGTTTGGGTTTCCATGGTAGCCAATTCCTTCTTAGGTTTCCGAGCCTTGCTCGCTTCCTTCAATTGTTTCTTCGGATATTTTATCATCTTTCTCAACCTCTTGCAAGACCTTCTCATTTTCCTTAACTTCTTTTCAACTGATTTCTCCTCTAGCAAGGTTTTGGTAGGGGAAGGAGGAGAAATGGCTTCGGTTTCAGGAATGGTGGTGCCATTTCTAAGGTTATCAGTGATGATATTTCCTTCCTGCGCTCTGGAGGTTATTTCTACATTAACTTCTCGAATGGGTGAGATAATGTTCTCTTCAGGTGTTAGGGGAGCTGTCTGTGTCTCCCGACTAATTTCTAGATTCGGATATGCCTTATGTCCAGTCTTCCCTACTCACCCATTCACTGTCGGGGGGAGATAAAACCCTTAAAGCCTTTAATTCATCATGGTGGGGTAATATTTTAGTGTGTCTAGAGCTGTTGGTAGTGGCAGATTGATTCAACAGGTCCCCTTGCTCCTCAGCTTGTTCATATGGGCTTCTAATCTCACGATATTCCCTCATTTTCTCCATAAATCGAGTCATTTCTTCTTCATAGTCTTGTAAGGGCATATTTTGAGGGCTTTAAGGTGGTGTATGGGATGGTCCCACCTCATCTAGAAATTCAGAGGTGTATTTCCATAATTGCAGCCTTTTAGACCATCATCATTTCCATGGTTCTGAGGTCGAAACATGGGCCCTTTTTCCTCTTGCTCTCCTAGGTATGTTTATTCTAGGAAGTTCAATTCCTGTTCTGACAGGGTTTTCCTCAGGGGCATGTAGGGCAGGATTAATGAGGTTGTCCCAAGATGTCTACTGTTTTCCTGGCTCATGAATGATTATTAATTTGATCAAACCATGTTGGCTGACGACTGCTTGGGGGTTTTTGGCTTTTCTAATTGGAACAACAGTATCGTGCAATACATAATTCAAGAAATAAGGAAGATTAATTGAAACTTTTTGTTTGAGAACAACTAAAAGTTTAAGTTGGAAAGGTTTTAACACATCCCGACGTCTGCCGCATGTGATGTATCTTTGAATGAACGCTGCCAATTCTGCCAAGGTTGTCATAAGGACGCAGGGTTAATCCCCTTCCCTTTCCGTTCCAGTGGTTCTCCTGGGTCCTGGTATGCTAAGATTGTTTCTCGTAGAAAAATATGTTTTTCGGTCCATCTTTCTCCCTTTTTTGGTAGTCTAGAGACCTCAATGATGGTTTTGTTGGTGACCAGTATGATTCTTCCTCTGGTTGTAGTGTGCCCTTCCCACAGGTTTTGCAGGAACTCAACTGCTATTTCTGTGTTAAAACCCTGAAGTCTGTTAGGATATGGAATCCATCCAAATTATTGGAGAATAGCATGAGATGATTCTGAGACTTAGAAGGTTGTGGGTTCGTTGTGAAGAGAATTTCCTCCCATGGCTATTGTGCTCTATAAACTAGTTTTTCTTCTGTCTATGTTTCTTCCGGCCTTGTTGGTGTTTTTCTTCTGTCTGTGTTTCTTTGGCCTTGTTGGTTAAGACAAAACACTTCATGCAAGAAAAACATACAACCTCCAATCGTAAATGTCGTAATATTTTAGTCCCATCAGCGTATCTGAAGGAGTTGTGCGGGGAATTCGCATGCTTATTCATTATGGATATTTGCACCCCCTCTCTCGGGAGAAGGGCACCCATGTCCTTAAGTATAACAGAGATTGCAACAATCATGAATTCATACGATAGAAGGTCAGAATCAGTAATCATATTTGTACGATAGAAGTGTGTTCATGGCCTTGGAGCTCAATAAAAGAGGAGAGATTGCAACAATCATGAATGCATGCGATGTAAAGGTCAGAAATAGTAATTATCACAAGTGTATATCAGGTGGAAATGACCAAAGAAGAGGGAACAAATGGTATAGAAATTATTATGATAGGATGTCCTATTTTTATGGTGTAGCATGACGAAATCATGACAGTGATGGATTATGATTGGTTCCGTCATTCCTTAATTCAAACATGAAAATATAATTCATTCATAGTTAATTATGCAGGTAGATAGTTTTAACACTTATTCAAGTAGTAAATTTATCTTGGAAATGGAAGGGAATAGGAAATAAAGCATATAAAAGTAATTGGCTATTTTTAGAAAATACTCCCATACCACAAGCAGAGCCACTGCTGCCAGTAGGCATTAATTTCCTCGACAGGGTTGCTATTTTAACCCGGAAATGAGCCAGAATCCTCTATGTAAAAGTAGATATTTTGAAAATTTTATGGAGAGATCACCATTCTGGTGTGGTGGCCAGATGGTCAAGGTGCCACGCACTAGGGTTGTAACAGAGTGATCAGGCCGGCTCGTGATGAAACCTCCTATCCTTCAAGTAGTTTGAGCTGTCGAGAAGGTCACTACCTTGGTGTGTTGGCCATTGTGGGAATGTCACTTGTTAAACCCTTATGATCATGGTAGGATGGCTCGTGATGAGACCCCCTATGCTCTCTTAAAAATTTTCATATAAACATAATATTTATTTTTGAATAGTAGGCATTTCGTTGTTTTATGGAGAGACCAATGTGCCAGTATGGTGGCCAGATGGACACAGTGCCATTAACTGGAATTGTAACATAGTGATCAAGCCGACTCATGATGATACCTCCTATCCTTCAAGTAGTTTGAGCTGTCGAGAAGGTCATTACCATCATGTGTTGGCCATTGTGGGCATGTCACCTGTTAAATTCTTATGATCATGGTAGGTTGGCTCATGATGAGACCCCCTATTCTCTCTTAAAAATTTTCATACAAACATAATATATTCTTGTTCTTTATACATGAAGGGAGTCTCATTAACTCCTTATGAGTTAGGGATGGTGTGAGAAGTAAAAATAATGCCAATATAATTAATACACTTTATTCCTATATCCTTATGTCAAGGGAAGATACTACTCGAGAGTATAGAAAGATATATCATCATAAGACTATAAAAATGAATTGTGTGATAATATGTTTGAACAGGATATGTCTAGCCCTTCATTGCATATATAAACCATGTTAGCTTCTGTAGTAGATATTTCCATCAAGGTTTCAAAGGATCATCATATTAGTAGTATCACCACTTTTCTCCTTTTCAGGTGCCAATTCCTGCTCAAAAATGCCTTTTATGGCGAGGGTGTGTAATGAGGAGTGGATATTCAAAAAGATATCATCAAAAAGAAAAGAAAAAAACATGCTTAGAAGGAAAAAGAAAAGAAAAATCAGTTGTTCCATTCGATTGAATAGTAGCTGTTCAATTAGATTGAACAGAAAAAATAAAAACAGAAAGCACGGTCATTCAATTGAATTGAAAAAAAGTTGTTCAATTGGATTGAACATAAAAAATAAGCACGCAAAAATATGTCCATTTAATTGAATTTAACAGCAAATGTTAAATTCGAATTGAACAAAAACTGTTCAATTCGATTGAACAACAGTTGTTCAATTAGATTAAATAGAATTTTTTCAAAGGTTTGAACAGAAAAAATAAAAGCACGCAAAAATATGGCCGTTCAATTGAATTGAACAACATCTATTCAATTCAATTGAACAATAGTCGTTCAATTAGATTGAGCAACAAAAATAAAAATATGCAAAAATACGACCATTCAATTGAATTGAACAGTAGCTGTTCAATTTGATTGAACAACAGCTGTTCAATTAGATTGAACAGCAGCCGTTCAAAGGTTTGAACAACAAAAATAAAAAAATGTAAAAATATGACCATTCAATTGAATTGAATAGCAACTGTTCAATTCGAATGAACAACAACTATTTAATTAGATTGAACAACTGTCGTTCAAAGGTTTGAACAACAAAAAGAAAAAGAATGCAGCTATGAACATGAAGAAGAGATGGAATGTACAACAATGAGAAAAAATATAAATTTCAAAGGGTATATATACAATATTTACAAAGAAAAGTAACAAGTTTTTATGAACTTAAAGATGCGGGGCCATCACCTCCTGTAGCTAAATTTCGGATGGTGGGATCATCGCACACCTGCTTGCAGAAAGACTCCCTTGTAAGTGGTTTGTGATAGAGGTGCACTCGGTGTCCATTGACTCAGAATGTAGAACTAGATCCATATATGGTAGTCAAGGTGAGGGTACCATTGCTGTGTACTTCCTAAATTTTGTATGGACCAAGCCACCTTGTTTGTAACTTGCTCGAGAAGTCTTGGAATTTGGAGTTGTAGCGAAGTGCCTAGTCTCCTTTCTGGAATGTATTTTTTTATGAGGTTGTCATGCCACTTAGCTCATTTTTGTTTAATAATTGCAGTGTGCTGCAGAGCCAATAGTCGTGTTTCATATAATTCATTTATTTTTTGGAGTCTTCTAACCTGGGCCTCTGTCAAATCCAACCCCTCCTCCTGGGTTGTCCTTATATTATTTATTTAGAATTCGATAGGAAAAATTGGTTCTCTTCCAAATACCAGCTGATACGGATAATATCCAGTGGTGTTTTTCCATGTTGTGTGGTAAGCCCACAAGGCCTCTGGTAGTCTAGTAGCCCAATCCTGACAATGTGTTGAGACTATTTTAGTGAGAATTGCCTCAAGGACTTTGTTGGTTCTTTCAACCTGCTCGTTTTCCTGCGGGTGGTAGGGATACATGACTCTATGGATGATATGGTGGTTCTTCACAGTGGTTGTAATTTTATTTCCCACAAACTGTGCCCATCCATTATTTATCACTTCTTGAGGTAAGCCATATTGCACAAATATCTCAAAAAGAAAATTGATCACAGACTCTTCGATATCTCTTGATAAAGCTACCGTTTCTACCCACTCCATCATGTAATCTATGGCAACTAGTATGTAAGTATTTTGGTTTGATGACAGGTGTAATGGTCCAACGAAGTCCAGTGCCCATCGTTCAAAATTTTCCACTACCAATTGTGGTTATAGTGGCATCTCGTCAGCTTGGCCTAGGTGGCCCATTCTTTGGCAACTATCGCAAGCTTGGACATATTTCTTGGCATCTTTAAAAATTGTAGGCCAATAACAACCCATTTGCAATACTTTGTGCCCCATCCTACGATCTGCAAAATGGCCACCACATGGTTCATCATGACAGGCCCGTAGGATGTCATAAATCTCGTCTTCTCAGATGCATCTGCGTATATGCATATCAACACCCGTATGAAAAATATATCCACCGATCCAGGAGACTCTAGCACTGCGCTGAACAATCATCGTCTGTTCCCTTGATGTCAAGTGTCTTGGCAGCTTGAATTCTACCAAGTAGTTTGCTACATCTGCATACCATGGTGTTTTTACTACTATAGTGAACGGATATTCATCAGGGAACTGATCGTCCACCGCTAGTGTGTCATCTAACATTGGAACTCTAGACAGGAAATCTACAGCTACGTTCTCCTTCCCTGGATGGTCTTTGATAGTTATGTCAAACTCCTATAAAAGAAACAACCAACGAGTCACTCACCCATTTGTAATAGGTTTATTGGCTAGATATATAATGGCAGAGTGATTAGTATATAGGATTACTTGATAACCAGTTATATAATGTCTAAATTTATTGATAGCATAAATGACAGCCAAGAACTCCTTTTCAGTCACTGTATAGTTTAATTTGGCAAGAGTGAGATTCTTGCTGATACAATAAATAGTATAGGGATTTTTATCTTCTTCTTGACCGAGAACTGCCCCTATCGTTGTGTTGAATGCATTCAAGTAAATGTGAAAGGGTAGCTCCCAGTTAGGGCCACGTAAGATTGGTGTTGTCGAGACCAGTTTTTTTAAATCTGAAAAAGCAGTGTCACATTTATCAGACCAATGGAATTCAACATTTCCAGTTAATGCATACAAGGGCGCAACAATTTGTGAGAAATTATTTATAAACCTGCGATAGTAACCTACATATCCAAGGAAACTACGTACTTCTGTCTGCGTACAAGGTGTGGCTAATAAAAGGACTACCTCTATCTTTTCCGGATCTACCTGTATTCAGCCGCAGAGATGTAGTGTCCTAGGATTACTTCTTTGGTCATCATCATATGAAATTTTTCATTGCTCAAACACAATCTGGTAGCAATACATCATTCCAATACTTTTTCTAGTGTTTCGAGTGCTTGATCAAAATCATCTCCATATGGGGTAAAGTTGTCCATGTAAATTTAAAGTCCTTTGTTTATTAAATTAGATAAAATGATGAGTATGGCTCTTTGAAATGTTGCTAGGGAATTGCATAATCCAAATGGTAATATCCTATAGGCAAATGTACCCCATGGGTAGGTAAAGGTTGTTTTATCCTAGTCTTCGGGGGCTATCTGGATTTGATTGTAACCGCTGAACCCATCAAGGAAGGAAAAGAACCGCTTTCCTGCCAATGTATCAAGGACTTGGTCAATAAAAGGGAGGGGGGAGTGGTATTTCTGTGTTTCTTTATTCTGTTCTCTGAAATCCACATAGATTATCCACTTCCCAGGCTTCTTAGGAACGACTACTAAAGGAGAGACCCATTTTTTGTCTGAGATAGGATAAATGAAGTTTACATCAAGCAGCTTTTGCAACTGATCTTTTAAAATGTCTTTCAGATGCGGGTTTAGCCTCTGCTGAGGTTGCCAGATAGGATACGCCTCCTTATCAGTATAAATGTGATGTGTGCATAACTGAGGATCTATACCTTTCATGTCTGGGTAGTTCCAAGAAAATTCTCCCTGACATTTCTATAAAACCTTAATGAGCTTTTGCTTTTGGTTACTATCCATACTACCATTGATATTTAAAACCTTTCCTGGCTCAATTTCGATTGGTATGTTGTTGCGAATAGCAGTCGTGGGTATGTGCTTATTATCAGTGTCTGCCAAGGTTTCTTCTTGTGTTTCATCATCAAGAACTAATTTTAACATTTGGAATTTTAAGTTTTCAAACGCAGATGGCTGCTTCATGAAGTTATTGATTACATCATCTTTAGTTTGATTTTTGAATTCAAGAGCTTCAACTATTGTCAGTGGTGAATGGATGTTTTGTTCCCAGTATGTATGTGGATGCCTGTGAATATTTACAGTGGGTAGAATTGGTTTGGTAGGTGGGTAAATGAAAATTTTTATTTATGGCATCACCTCTGGTAATGGTCATGCTGCATGTCCGGTAGCCTATGTAAGCATCGGCTATTGCTAACCAAGGTCGACATAGTATTAGGGGGTGTCCATCCATCCTAATTTTTGGGTTAATAACTAAAAATTCAGTCAGATACTCCCATGAGTCCACAAAAACCAGGATGTCTTGTAATATTCCTTCTGGTTTGATAACGAATCTATTAGCAAGTTCCAAAAAGGTAGACGTGGGTTATAACGATGTTATGCCAAACTTCTCGCAGGTTTCTATGGTTAAGATGTTGATGACTGCCCCTAAGTCAACTAATGTGTTTGGAAAGGAGTGGCCAGAGATTTGTACAGTTACTATGGGGTTCCCTGGATCCTCATATTTTACAGGTGTTTCTTTACCCAATAATAAGTCTGACAGTACCCCTACCACATGGACAGTGGGTGCAGTTCTTACTTTCCTCACCTATTTCTTTCTTCACAATTCTTTAATTGTCTTGGCATAGATAGGAATGTCTTGTATAGCCTGCAGAAGAGGAATTTTAATGCAAAGATTTTTTAATTCCCCTAGGAGATAAAAATCTGAAGAGACTATTGGTTTAGGCAATGTTAATCTCTCAGCGAATGGAGGGGGGTAAATAAGAAGGTTTTTAGGGTTCCTTTGGCCAACTATGTCTCTCCCCTACTTTACCTCTGTTTCAGTCATAATTGTTTGTCTAGGTGCTGTCAGAATTTCAGATTCAAGTTTTGGCAATGTTGTATCTTCTTTTGGTGAAATAACACGTCCTGATCTTAGCCTAAGTTCATTACATTGCTTCTATTCAGTTTCAGTGTTTAGATTTTCGAAAATCTAAATTATCTGAACTGACCTGTTGTAAGGATTAGGATTGGGTTGAGGTGACAGTTTAGGATGCATGATAGGCTGAGGATTGTGTTGGACTAGTTATGGAATTGTTAATGTAGATTGATTCTGAACCCCTATCCCCATTGGTAGATTGGTCATTCCCAGAGGTTGCTGCTAGTTTTCAGACCAATTTGTGGTCTACGAAGGGGAGGCAGGCCATTGGGACTGATAGGGATTGTTTTGCCAGTAAGGGGGAGAACAAGGAAAAATTGGGCAATTATTTTCTAAAGAGGGTTTTGTTGGCTAAGAAGGCATAGGAAACAATTGAGATGGCCAAGTAGAAAAAGGTTATTGGTTTTGCCAATTTGTTGCAGGGTTCTGCTCATTAAAATCTGGAGAAGAAAAGAAATGAGGCAGGTCTTATGGCATACCTGGTCGTGCTTGCCATTGTCGACATTGGTTCATTAAATAGACTAGTTCTCTCTCTTCTTCTACTTCTTTAAAAACTACTTTCAGCCCCAAAAATGGTCAGTGGCATGGTACTTAGTACAAATAACACATGTCTAGACCATGTCTTATGGACATTCCCATTGGTTGTGCTTCTTTTGACAACGTGGAAGAAAGACAACCAAGTTTTGTTCTACTATAGCTTGCTTCTGTTTGGCTTGTAGGACATCTAGTTGTGTTGTGAGGGTGCCTAAGATATCAGTTTTAAAATATTCTAAAAGATTACCAAATTCTTCTTTGGTGACGTTGCCACCGAACTGCCTAGGATTCCTTGTAGCTGAGTCTCACCCGGTTGGCCTAATTCGCGTACTACCCCTAGAACACTTGATACACAGTGAAATAATGTAATCATATTCTTCTTGATAGATGTCCCCTTTTCCCATTATGTTAAGTGTTTCGACCCATTCTTCTTTCATTCCCTTAATCATCGTCGCTTTTAAGATATCTTTATGCAGTGTATTATATGGAGACCTTTGCAAGTTATACAGAAATCTTTCGACATATTCTTCTAATGTCTCATTGTCCCTTGCAGACATATTTTAAGATTTCATCTTTTAGTTCTCGAGTCTGACAATAGTCTTGATATTTATTAAGAAAAGAGTTTTTCATCTGATCCCAGCTATTAATGGTTCCTCCAATGAGCCCCACAAACCAACGTAATGTCATTCCCTTCAAGTTAGAGGGGAATAATTTCAGTTTATGAGGATCAGTGATGTAGTCATATCCCCTACATAAGACATAAAATTCAAATAAGAATGCATCTGGATCTTCTAAGGTCATCCCATGGAAGGTGGGGATGTTCTGTAATGGAATGGCTTTCATAGGGGCAATTGCAACCAAATCAACAATGGGATACTCCAATGTTGATGTTTCCCTCTGGTTTTTGTTTTTTTCTGTTTGATCAAAGATATGCCAATAATATTCGAGGATTTCTTATTCTGGAGGAATAATCTCTGTGGAATGTGGAGGAAGCCTTACATCACTTCCCCGATCTGGGATGTTGGGTCTCTCTTTCTCAACCACTCCCTCAGGGGATCCAGGCTCTGGATTTTTTACCCACACTGCACTACTGGTTTCTCCCTCTCCTTCCTGCAAGTTGAAAGTATTGTCACTCTAGTAATTCTAAATTTGTGAAATTTTTGGTTTTTAGTCAAATAATACTAGAGGTAACTACAAACCAACTTCAAACTCTAGAATCTAGCCTTCCTTGGGTTCAGAGAGGGCTCTCTCTTTAAATTTTAACTTTTCTTTGATTTGTAAATATTAGGCTGGTTATGAATGTACAACTTTGGTTTGGTTTTGGTAGATTTGGTGGGAAAAATCACTTTGAAAATATGGATAGTTGGAAATCTATTTGTCCATTGGGATAAGGAGTCAAAATCAAGCAAACAGAACTGGGATCAAGGCCAAAAGGTCAAATGTTTTTAGGGAAAGATAGATAACCCATGAAGATCTTGGAAAGTTGTTTTTGTGAGATGGTATGATCAGGATAAAGGGAAATTAAGAATCCTTTGATCCAGAAAAGGAAGTATTATGAAGAGGTCAAACGCGAGAGGGAGAAATTAAGGGTTCCCTGCACTAGAAATCAGAGGAAAATATAGAAATGATAACTAGTTAAAAACAAGGTGATCTTAAAAAATCCTATAGTAATACTCCTAGTTATTCATTCAGATTTAGAAAAAACATTGATGGATGCATGTAACAAAGAAAGATAACAATGACAAGTGAGGAAATACTTCACTCCAAATAGCTCATCACAGGAAACCTGAAGTATGATGCCAATTGGTTTGATCCATCCTGCTACTCGAAATTTGACACACAAAAGCTTTCAAGTCCAACAAAAATGACTATAACAATCTCCAACAATTTTATTCCACACAAAATACTTCTAAACATGAAGTATTTATACATAGTTCTTCTAGGAATTATCTAAGGGAAATAAAATATCTTTGCAACAATAATAAACACAGTTTCTCAACAAATCAACAAGTTTTCCTATTTCTCCAAAAAAAAATAGAAACTGATTGAGGATAAGAAGCAGTTGGCTACCTTGGCGTCCTCCTTGTTGGATTTAGATATTTTAATTTGTTTTTGGAATCTGATCTGCCTTGTCTGATACTCTTTCTCTGATTCTCTTTATTCACTGATACTCTCTAAACTCGGATACTCTTTAACCATAGTCAAAACTGTTTACTGCTGTAAAAATTTATTTTGACTGTAAATCAGAAAACAATTTTCTCCTCCTTTCATATATCTATCTTTTATCCTTCATAATAAATCTATGAGTGACTGCCAATCCTCATTTTTAGGAATTTGTGTATTTTTTAATTTCCTAAAGTTTTCATCAGCTTCAGTGTATCTGGCAAAAGTTGGCTTGATGACAAACACGTGTTTTATCTCATGTTGCAAATAGAATAAGTCTTCAAAGATTTTGAGTAAGACTTTTGATGTTGGAATGCCTTGTATTGGTGGTTTATTTACCTGTTCCTTTGAAAATTCTCTGATATTTTTATCATAGTCATTCTGAGGCATCAGTTTATCATTAATGACCATAATGTCAGGCAGTCCTTTTTGCCTCAATTTTGTAAACTTGATCATAAACCTGGTTATGGCAATATTCATATTCTCACACTTGTATTCCAGTTGCCTCATTAGATTCTTTTTTGTTATAACTTTCCTAATTTCTAGGATATTTTCATTCCTGTCATTGATCTTGAGCTCTTCTATTTCTTGTCTATTTTTGTTGTTTAGGAACGTGATTAACTTTAAATATTACTCTGTTTTGTCAGCCAGTTCAATTTGAGTCTTTTGAATTTATGCTTGGGCTGCTAGTAATAACTCTCTCTGTTCAAATATTACCTGAATTGAAGGCCATACATTATGGATGGCTTCAATGAAATTGTTCCAAAGATAGTTTTTTATGTATGATATTTGTTCCTTCAATGTTAATTATTTCTGCAATTTCTTTAATTCTTCATTCAATCTGATGGCATTTTGCTCATGTGTTTTTGCATTGATCTGAGTCAATTTGTTTGATTTCTCAAGATTTTCTATCACCTGTTTCAATCTGTTGATTTCATTTGTCTTATGAGACATTTCATCCATGGCCTTTACCAGTTGGCTGGCTTCATTTGTATGTTGAATTGTTGTTGTAGATGATTCAGTAGCTTAGGTTGTGGATGAAGTTACTGGCACTGTAGTAGCCAGTGGTTCTTTAGGTGCCAAATTTTCAGCTAAAGTTGAAGACACTGCTGTAGTGATTACAGGAATAAATGTAGGAATCTCTAGTACTGTTGGTGTTTCTTTCTCTTGGGCAAGCTTGTCCATCTGTATTTCCATTTCCTTAATTTGAGATGTCAACTGAAAAATCAAATTCATCATGTCATATTTTTCTTTTTGTCCTTCTATTATTTCTTTTGTTTGAGGATGTTCACTTTGAGGAAGTTTAAGTTGTTTCCTCAAAGCTGCTATCTCTTCATTCTTCTTTTTCACCAATAACTCTGCTGCTTTGATATTAGCAGGGTCATAACCCACCTGCAAAACTAGTTCTTCTAAGGCTTTTATCCTGAGATCCTTGGCATACAATGAGGCTTTTTCCATCTTCATATGATCCTGCATGTTGGAAATGGTGTTCTGGAGCTTTTGAGCACTCATGGCTTTATTTGTGACAGTGTAGTATAGCATTTCGGAGGTCTGTCTATGGAACTCAATTTGATCAAGAGCATGGATATTATCTTCCTGGACTTCCAAACCAACTTTCTTATAATGTTCCACTATCTTTGGATATTTGTCTATGGACTGCAATGCTGACATGATTAGCTTTTGATTCGAATAATCAAATGCAAAAAGGAGTGTGTTTTTCACACTTGGAGTCTGTTTGAGATATTGAGAATATATATTGTTTTTTATCTCTTCATTCTTCAGCTTGATTTGTTTATATTTTTCTTTGATATCCAAATCTTTTTCCTCAGCTACCTGTGAGGAAGAGGCTTCCATGCTTTCTTGTCTTTCCATCAACTATGTATCTTCATTGTTGACTTGCTCTTCATTCTAACTCTTAGTAGTTGGCTCATTGATGATTACAGTGGCAACATCTGTTTCTGGAAAATTAGTGTTGGTATTTATGAGCTCTGTTTCTTCCACATCAACTGTTATCTTTCCTTTACCTGCTGAATATAACTTGGGCCTTTTGTTATATATTAGCTTGAATTTGGTTTCAGTTGTAGTTTCTACAACATAGGCTCCTTCTTCCCTTACTCTCTTAGTGGACTTTTCTGGCTAATTTACAGTCTCTAAAGTATGACTATTATTACTTTTGTTTACTGCTTCTGTTAAAGTATTTTTAGTCCACTCAATCTGATTTGAAAATTTTTCTATCTTTGGTTTTACTTCATGGATGAAGGGTGTTAACTTGCATTTAACCCTTACTTTACTCAGTATCCCTTGTAGATCATAATTCCAAGGAAAAATTTCTTCAAATTTTAATTCCAATAGTTGATTTGATGCTTCTTTCTCTACATCCCTATGATTATAGATGAATGGACCTATCTGCCTTTTTAGTTTGAATTGAGTTTTCTTCTTTGCTACCATGAAATTTATAGAATGAGAATTTAGGATCTGCCTGATATACTCCAAGGCAAAGATCCTCATTGAAATATGTTTGGGTAATTTGTAAGGAAACAAATTTGACCCAAATACGCTGATCTCAGTATGCTTTTCATATAAATACCAGTCACCAACCTTATTCTACTCTGACAACTACAATATATTTTTCATTTCTTCATTTATCCTTGGCTGCTCTGTTTTTGTGAACGTTGTGATCACTGGATGTAGGAATAACTCTGAAAATTCTGAATAAGTGAAATCTGTACATTCTTTTCTGAGCAAAGATGTCCAGAAAATGACAAATAGAGGATTTCCCTCTATGTTAAGCTTTTGGAGAGTAACTAGAAAATTTTCTTATTGAAAGTATAAAAACATATGGAAAAGGAAGGAAGAATATCTGAACACTCCTTCAATTGGAAAATTGGTCAATTGATAATGAATACTATCTGCAATGGAACAAGAAGATTACTGATGGGGTTTTCCCTGGGGAGAAAGTAGATAAGAACCCCAAGATGGACTCACCTGTGTGTTTATCAATAAAATATCCTAGGATGAAGGAAATCATGGAAATCACATGTCTTGAACCTTCTGGGAATTTGGTAGTAAAATATGGGGGATTTAGTTTAGGAATTTCTACCTGCAAAGGCATAAATTTCTGAAAAATCATGAATCTCTTGGGAAAATCTAGGCCAATATATAGCTTGGTGAGGGCCACTATGGATAAAGGGACTGCTTGGGGGTCAGGCTGAAGTTGTAGCATCTGGTTAATTGATTCAACATTAATGGTGAAGAGCATTTCTTTATTGGCATTTACAATGGCTCTTTGATCAGGCACATAATGTTTTTGACATAACCTAACGAATTCCTAGCATGGATGGGTTAATGGGACAACATACTTAGGCAAATGGGATTCCCAGATATGGACTTCTTCTTCATTATCTAAGGATTTCTCATAAAACCAATTATGAATATATAGCAAGTTAAATTCAACAATGGGATATGTTATCTTGTAATCAACATCAGCCAATGGATTATGTTCAATGTATATGACTGGGGGTTGTAAAGGATTGACAACAATAGCAGTCTTAGAATTCATGGCAGGGGTTGGTTTAGGCACTTTGGAAGTTTCAGGTTTGCTAGAGTTCTGCTTTTTAGGAATTTTGGGCTACTTCTGCAAGTTTAGACAGTTTGCAGAGGTATTTTTACTTTTAGTAAAGGCTTATTGGGTAAAAGAGGCAAAGTATAGTCTTTTCATAGGGCTTTCTTTCAAATTAGTTGTCAAAGAAATTTACAGGCTTTTGAATTGGCTTAAAATAAGAAACAAAGGTTTATCGAGTCTTTCGCTATGAAATTGGGTTGCAAGTCTTTTGAAAATGGGTCACAGAGGCTTAGGATACCTTTAGAGGTTTTCTGGCTTAATTCATGGCTTAAAATAGTTCATCAAACTGTAAAAACTCAAAAATTCCCTCAAAAATTGAGCGCAACAGTAAAACGGGGTTTCTGGAAAAAATTTGATAGAGTTTGGCCTGTTTTTGGATTTTGATGGATTATTTTGTTGGTTTGTAAGCTCTGAATGTGTTTTTGTTCTTTAAAGGATTTTTTTATTTGATTGCAGGCTCGAATTTCAGAGAAATACCTGTTGTACGTAGGTATTAGGCTTCAGAACAATTTCTAAGGTTTTTTTAATGAACAACAGCTTCTGTAGAGCTTCTGGAGCAATGTAAAGCTCCTTGGCGGTCTTCAATGGTCACAGGGAAAATTTTGCAGGCTTTTGTCATGAAAATGGTGGAAAATGGTTGTTTTTACAGTCAAGGAGGCTTGCACTGGGTTTATGCATGGAAAAGGTAGGAAATGAATGCATTTCCAATGTTTTTTATGCATATTAGGGCTAATGGAAAATGGCATTCAATTGCAGTCACATTGGGCGGGAACAGTGGTTTCAGGCTTCAAAGGATTGAAAACAGGCAGTGGCTATCACGCGACATTAAGGTGGTAAGTGGTTTCGGGGCTAACCCACGCGATCCAATAAGAAATGGGCACGTGGAGGAGAGATAAAATTACAAAACTGCCCATTTCACGCAGATTTTCCGTGGGGGTGATCATGCAAGTTTTCTACGCAATATTGTGTTTTCACCGTTGGATCTAGGGTTCATTTGCAAACGACCCATATTGGTTTGGGAGTTGCATCGGAATGGAAGTGGGGTCGAGGTTTCATATCTGTGGCGAGAATGGTTTAATATTTATAAAAATATGTTTTAATAAAGTTTAAACCTTTGGCTTTATGTGATACAATGGATATAATGTTTAAATCAAAACATTGTGAAATGTTTCAATTATTGATATGCAAGCGCAGGTCTTATATTATATATTTTTTCAACATTGAACAATTGTTTAAAAATATAGGGGCGGGATATTTGCATATAGATATGTTTAGACCAATGGGATAATTGGGCGGGGTTTTATATTTGTGCACATGGGATATAAAACATTGGTCTAAACTTAAAATAAAGGGTTTGGGGGTTTATTTTAAATATAAGGGAATTAATACTATAAAGGTAGGAGTATCTAGGGATTTAATAAAATAAAATTTAGTAGTTAATATGGAATGAAGGGATAGTGAAAAAGAAACAAAATACATGTTAACTCTAAGTAAAGTGCCAAAAAATAAAGCATTGCTTATCTTTATTGTATTATTTCACACTTTTAACTTAAGATACACTTTAACTTAGGATAAATGCATTTTGAGGGTTTATGAATGATTTTTGAAAGGGAATGAGATTAGCTATTTAGGGTTTAGCTTTTACTAAGTAAAAATGGGTTTTTACTTAGGAAAAGGGATTATGATTTGTGAATGAAGGGTAAATGTTGATGAATGTGGGTCTAGTGTGGGAATTCAATATTTTTAACTAATCAGTCATCGAGCCTTGGGTCCGGTCCCAACAAAAGTCAGAGAAATGCTCTGAGCCTTTTTGACTGATAGTTTAGAATACTAAATATTTATAGGGGAGGGGAAATTAGTAATTCTTCCCAATGATACTTTATTAAATGATTGGTCAACTGCTTTCTACCTACCCATCTTTATTTCTGACATTTTTACTTCATTTTCATGGGTGCATTTAGGCTTGCAACCCTAAAAAAATTTCTTGCAAAGCATAAAGCTATCTAAGTCTACCTTATTTCATCCAAGGGCTAAGATTAAACTGTTGAGCTCCTCATTATTCTCTACCTATCTACTGATTTGTCAAGTTTAAACTATTTGACAAATCTTTATTCTCTATCTAAAACATGAAATTGAAAGCATGAAAAGTTAAGATTAAACTATTTAACTGATCATGGATTATGGAATTTATTGACACTTTGCATATAATCATTATTCTTTCAATAAAATTAAAAGTAGTGGCATTTGTATTTTCTCACTTTCAGGTCTTATTTTATCTCTTTTTTATTTTGGGGTCTATATTTTTCTAAGTCCTTTGATCTTTCTTTTAGGACTTTTTACCCTCTTTTTGGCTTTTATTATTATTATTATTATTTTTAAATATGGGAAAACAACTTGCAGTAAGCAAGGTATGTACATATTACAAGACTATCATAGTCAATTCAAAATTTATAAACCCTATTATTATAGGACCCTAACAATGGCTCCAGATGGGGATGGCATTTCTTGGTGAACTATCAAGAACTTTAAGACTAGTAGCCTTTGGAATTTGACTGTCATGACCCTGTAAATGTATTTTGATGTCTACAATTTATTCATACTTATGATATTTACCTCTCAAAGCTTAGGCCCTTCTCTTCGGGCTTCAAATTTGTTAGGGAAACATCCGATCCAATATAAAATCTGCAATGTATATGTACAATGATCAAAGTCAATAAAAAATAATTGTTTGTTAACTCAGGAGAGTAGTAGTGCTTCAGCATTCTGCCATTTACTAGTCCTTATTGCAGATCTGTTCCATCCTTTTCTTTAAAAAAGAAAGCATTATTACCTCTATATCCATAAATCACATAAGGTCCTTTCCACAGAAAATCAAATTTTCCATGTTTACCTTTGTCTTCTCTTCTGGAATCCCACTTTAACACTTTATCTCCACTGTAGAAATGATCCTCTTTACTCTTTTTATAAAAAAATTTCTTGATCTTATCTTGAATGACTTGAGATTTGATATAAACTTCTTCCCTTGTTTGTTGCAAGTGAATTGTTTAATTTATCCTTCTTTGAATGTCATTTGTTTCAACTTGTAACTCTTGGATAATTTTCATCACTAGTACACCTAAGGAGGATGGAAAAACAACATCCATTCCATAGACAAGTTGGTAAGGGGAAGTACCAAAGGAATTTTTAGTAGCAATTCTATCTTCCCATAAGGCATTGACTAAATTCTTATTGCAAGTCTTTTTATTGTCTTCAAGTAACTTTTTGATGATGTTTACAAGGCTATTGTTTGAGGATTCAGCTAGACCATTAACCTGAAGGTAATATGCAGTAGAATGACCTAAGGTAATATGGTATTTGTGACAAAATTCAATCGTTTTCTTGGATTTGAATGTTGCTTCATTGTCAGTGATTGTCTTTTGGGGACATCCAAATTTTGAAAGAATGTTACTTTCTAGGAAGGAGATAATGATAATATCTGTGGCTTGTCTGGAGGGTATGGCTTCAATCCACTTGGTAAAATAGTTAGTGGCTGTCAAAATCCACTTATATTGGCTTGACGATGGAGGGTGAATTTCACCAATGAAGTCTAAACCCCATTGTTTAAATGGAATTTCAGTTGAAATAGGATTTAAAAGAAAGGGTAATAGTTTTTTCTTACCCTAAAAAATTTTGCACTTGTGACAGGAGGTCACATATCTTTTTACATCAGCAAACAAGGTAGGTCAGTAAGAACTAGCTCTCGAGATCTTGTCTGCAGTAGTTTTCCAGTATAGATTTCCTCCACAGTAACCTGCATGAAATTCTTCAAGTATTTTATCAACTTCTTCCTTTAACAAACAATTTAATAAAATCCCACTATGATCTCTCCAAAAAAGTACATTGTCTAAAATACAAAATATTACTGCCTTTAATTTTAAGAATCTGGCTTTGGTTCTTGACAATCCAGGAGGAGCTTATAATTTTAGTAGTACAAATATGATATCTTCATACCAAGGTGAGTCTAAAAATGCTTCACTGATCGTTGGAGCGGCTATCTCTTCCCGATCATCTATTTGGGCAATAAAATTTGTGTCTAGGGCATTGCAATTAGATTCATCCATAAGTCTGGCTAATCCTTGACCTTTGATGAGCTTTGTGGGTTTAATCTCTATGTCATATTCTAATATAGTGGCAATCCACTTACCTCTTCTTCCATTAGGACCATCTTGAGTAAGAATGTCTTTTACTACAGAATTTGGGACATAGGCAATAATGTGAGAGTACAGAATATAAACTCTGAAGTCTTTAATGGCATTTACCAAAGCTAAGGCTTGTTTTTCCATGATGTTTTACTTCAAAGGGGAATCTCTAAGGGTTTTTCTAAAGAAATCTATGGGATGTTCAAATCCTTGGTCCTTTTTCTGCAGTAAAACTACATCGATGGTGTGTTTTGAAGCAAATGAAAAAATTATGAAATCCTTCTTAAAGTCAAGACTAATTAGGACTAGAGTTTTGGTTAAGGCTTGCTTGATGGAGTCAAAAGATTGTTTGGTCTCAATAGTCCATTTAATAACTGAATATTTTTAAGCATGTTGTTTAGTTTTCTAATTATCTCATCTAAATTGGATATGAATCTTCTTAAAAAAATAATCTTACCTAGAAAGGCTTGTAATTATTTGATATTTCGTGGTGGATTGGTGTTAAGAATTGCTTCTATCCTAGAAGGACATATTCTAATTCCTTATTTAGAAATTATGTTTCCAAGTAACTTGCTTTGATCCAGGTGGATATCGGTGGCCACCCACCTATTCCATTTGGACCAGCACCATCAATTCTTGCAGCTTTTCACATTCAGCACAACTTACTATTTTTAGCAGGTTTTCGGGTCCTCCACTCTCGGGTACGTTTTGGGGACTTAATGATCCGGAGTGGATGTGTTGGTGGCCACACTGTTATTTGAACCCCCATCTTTAGTTCTTTCAATTTTCAAGTTGCAACAAAACTTACTATTTTTAGCAGTTTTTCGGGTCCTGAACTTCCGGAGCCGTTTTGAGGCCCTAAACGACATTTTTTGGGAAAACAGGGAGCAACATGGCTCCATGGATTGATGTTTCTCGTTCAAAAATTGAATTCCTCGGATAGATCTTTCTAACGAGCTATTGAACGCGTCAAACGGAGATCGGGTGCCAAAGTTATGCCCCCGGGAAGTTGAACCACCAATTTACCCAAACGGGCGTCCACAGTTTTGGCGCCTCATCTCCTACGGTTAGGTTTTTGGACGTTTCAGATTCTACATTGTTTCTCAACAATAAATAGGCCCTCGAGCCTCATTGTAACTCGATGTAGGCACGTAGCCGCCGGATCTCTTCTCGAGAGATAGCTACAGCGCCCTAGCTTAGTTTTATTTCATTAAACCATAGCAAATTTCGAGTTCTTTGATATTAATGAAATGAAGTGTTAGCTACGGCACATCTCTATATTTATGTTCTGTTTGTCTAGTTCTGCGCAAATGCGGATGGTATACGAGCCCGAATGCCTTCTTTCTTTGTTTTTCTTTGCATGTCCCCAACGCGGTCAGGGTATAAGGAGTTAAGGCTCGATCTGGTTGAACCCTTGCAAGATCAGCCTCGCAAACCCCGACGACCTCCCATGGCAGAAGAAAAGAAAGACGAGGGAGCAGGAGATCCTATCAAAATACTGCTCGAGGAGGCTCTCGAGAAACAAAGGAACGTGATGATGGATAACTTTGCTCAAATCCTTCAACGGCTGCCCACATATGGCGCATCTGCATCCAACAGCCACTCTGGAGGCGCCACTCCCTTCAAGGTACAGGTAAACTTTGACATTCCTATATTTGAAGGAAAAATAGATGCAGACGCTGTAGACAGATGGTTAAATTTGTTGGAGGGGTATTTCTCGGTCCATGACTTCTCTGACCGAGAAAAGATTATTTTTGCACTCCTCAAAGCTGCCCCCCATGTCAAAGACTGGTGGGAAACCTACCGTGAGCAAGGGGGCGAAGGGGAACCCTCTCTGTTCTCGGCCACACCCACTTGGAATTCGTTCCGAGACGGCATCAAGGAACAATATTACCCTGTGGGGAGCTATGAGGACAAATACATCTAATGGACCACGCTGCGGCAACAAAAGGATCAAGATGTGCACGAACTGACGAATTTGTTCCATACCCTGCGCACAAAGGTAATATTATCATCAGACACGGTGCTCAAGTACCTTGGCCGTTCCACGTGGGGCATTAACACCAGAGGTAGTAGCGGGAGTTCTATTATCATCGCTGGGCACGGCACACTATGCCGCCAAGATCAAGGCAATGCAGCAGAAGAAGCGAGACTTGAGTCCAGCATCCGAAAGGTGCTCGAACCTAAGAACAAGGGTGCGGCCGCGCCACTCAAGAACACCACAAATCCAAAGAAGGACACAGAGAAGTGGTGTGAATTTCATAACAGCCCCACTCACAGCACAAACGAGTGTCGGGCCAAACAGTCTTTGGTGGCTGAACTAAAGGCACCCGAATCAGATGCATTTTCTGATCCTGAGTTAGAACCATACAAAGGCAATGACAAAGGGAAGCAGATCATTGATGCGGATCCCAGTGCCATTGTTGCCACCACCAAGATCCAGAAGGAGGGTCCAGAGGATCCAGAGGAGGGGGAGCGCCTCTTCCAGTCGCAGATGTGGGTGAAGGGTTTTCCGCTGCAGTTTCTCGTCGATAGCGGAAGCCAAAAGAACCTCATTTCAGCAGACGTCGTGAAGCGGCTCGGCCTACCAACCATAGCACACCCGCAGCCGTATACCATCGGGTGGCTCCACCCAGGGAGAGATCTCCGCATCCGCCAACAGTGCCGACTTCCATACAGTATCAAGCCATTCACGGATGAGGTATTGTGTGATGTTGTTCCTCTTGATGTAGCTGATGTATTATTGGGCCAACCATACTTGTGGAGTGGGCGATACGTCGTAAGGGGAGTTCAGCTTCGTGTCGTTATTATTACTTTAACAACTTGTACAAAGATACCATAGTACCGCTCGCCATCTTTCTTTGACTACCTAAAACAACTAGTAGATGATTGTTTTCAAACAGATATTTCGCTTGCCAGACAACCTCTTCTCGGTTGTGAAAGAAGAATATTGTGGCCACAACCTCGAAACAGGGCTCCCTTTCACGGCTGCAGCAGATGGAAAAAGTCATGGAGGAATACAATGACAATTTCTCCTCACTCATAGAGGTTCCTCTACACTGTCAGGACAAGCACTCCATTGATCTGACTCCCAATGCACCCCCACCTAATGTTGCCATACATCCTGCAACTACACATATAGAATCCAAACATGTACTCTATGAGGCTGATAAAGAAACCAAATTTACTAAACGCATCCAGCATGTGCACCCGCAGGTCCATGACATCTTCAACACATCTAATACTCAGTTCAACAGAATTTGCCTCATCTCATGGAGGATCTCAACGCAATGGGGACCATTGCTTCCTAAGGAGGGAGGAATGATCCAGGTGGATATCGGTGGCCACCCACCTATTCCATTTGGACCAACACCATCAATTCTTGCAGCTTTTCACATTCAGCACAACTTACTATTTTTAGCAGGTTTTCGGGTCCTCCACTCTCGGAGCCGTTTTTGGGGCTTAATGATCCAGGTGGATATTGGTGGCCACCCACCTATTCCATTTGAACCCCCATCTTCAGTTCTTTCAATTTTCAAGTTGCAACAAAACTTACTATTTTTAGCAGTTTTTCGGGTCCTAAACTTCCGGAGCCGTTTTGAGGCCCTAAACGACATTTTTTTGGAAAACGGAGAGCAACATGGGTCCATGGACCGATGTTGCTCATTCAAAAATTGGGTCCCCACGAGATCTTTCTAACGAGCTATCGAGCCGCAACAAACGGAGATCTAAAAGCAAAGTTATGCCCTCTTTAGTTGAACCACCAATTTACGAACCGGCGCCCGCGCTGGCGCCCATTCCCGCTAGGGTTGGACGTTTTTTATCTCATTGTTTCTCAACAACAGGCCCTTGCCCTGGCTGCCACACAATTCAGGGGCTCATAGCCGCCACATCTCTTCTCAGAGATAGCTACCAGCGCCCTAGCTAGTTTTATTTCCATTCTGTCTATAAGCAAATTTCAGTTCTTTGATATTAATGAAATGAAGTGTTATTTCCGCTACATCTTTGTATTTATGTTTATATGTTTATTCTGTTGCGTTCCTGCATAAATCCGGATCATGCTTTCTTCTAACCCAAATAAAATTTTCTTAGGGTTTAAAGAGATGCCAAATTTCCCGCATTTAATAAAAACTTGTCTCAAATGATCCAAGTGTTCATTATTAGTTTTGGAAAACACAGTAATGTCATCTAAGTAAATCACTAAGAAATCATGTATTTCCTTTGCAAAATCTATGTCCATAGCTCTTTGAAAGGTTGCCCTTGCATTCATTAGACCAAAAAGAATTTTTACATACATAAAAGTGACCCATGGAGTAGTAAATGTTGTTTTGGCTTGATATTTGTTTGGACTAAAATATGGTTATATTATGAAAAACCATCTAAAAGTGAAATTCTAGAAGAGCCAACTACCCATTGTAATATGTGGTCCATTTTAGGTAAAGGGTAATTATCTTTTAAGGACACTTTGTTTAGATTCCTAAAGTCAACACATAATCTAATCCCTCATGTTTTCTTTTCTGCTAGAACTAGGTTGGAAACCCAATCAGAATATATGATTGGTGCAATTATCTATGCATCATACATTATTTTCACTTCCTTTTCTATCAAAGGCAATAAAATTGGGTTAATTTTTCTCAAATTTTGTTTAAAGGGTTTTTGATCTTCATTTATTGGAATTTTCTGTTGAATTATGTTGGTATCATAAGATTTGAGACCTTGATAACCCCACGAAAAAACATCTTGATATTCCTTTAAAAGAGCAATATATTTTTCCTTTTCTTGTTGAGGTAAGGTTTTGGAAAGTTTGATTATTTTGGGTTTTAACTCTTTACCAATATTGCATTCTTCTATATCAGATATAACTGGCTCCATTTTTGGTTTTCTATTTATGTCATTTGAGTCAGAAAGATCTTCTAAGGGGGTTAAACCTTTGGGTAAGAAATTATCTCTAAGATTCAATATGTCAGATTCATCATCAATAATTTCTTCAATCTCTACTTTTTCTAAGTTATCTATATCTGATTGACTAAATCTAGTTGGTTTAACAAACTTTACTTTAGTTACATCTATGTTATCCAAATAAATTTCACAATCTAAATCTTGATCTATAGTACAATATGATTCTATCTTACAGTTCTGAAATTCACCTTCATTGTTCATAAATTTGTAAATCTGTTCATCTTGAGAAAAAAATTGCCAATATTTGAGGTTGTCTGGAATTATTGGTCTATTCTTGACTTCAATAGTATATCTATGATTAGGTTGGAATGGTAAATTGCATGTACTAGCAAAGGTTGATAGATAGTGAGCCTATATATTTTGTTTTCTAAGTATAGCAACAAATTTACATTCCAATAAATCATCAGTTAAATATATCACAATGTCTCTGTATCTGCTTAGTCTAGGATTGTAAACATAATATACTCCTTTTACTTATTTTATGATCAACTCTGAATCTCCCATGAATAATATTATTTTGCCTCCTGAGTTCCTAATAATTTGGAGTCCTAGAATGAGGGCTTCATACTTAGCCATATTATTTGTACAATTGAAATTGAGCCTGAAAGCATGGCCTTCTGAGTGATTAGTATCCATGTTGGTTATCCAAACTCCTGCTCCTGCTCCTAACTTATTTACTAAACCATCAAAGTCTAAATGCCATAAATATTCATGAAAGATATTATCATTGTTTGGTGTTTTATTTTTCTCTATTAGTTCAGTTTGGATTTCATTAGTTTCAGAGCTACATAAGATAAAAGAATCAAGGTCAACTGGTGTAGAGTAAATTGGGTAATTTATAGATGTTTCTGCACATTGACCATGTACTTCATCAATGTTTCCATATATAACTTCTTAGGCTGACCAAAACTGATATAGTAGCATAAGACATGTCCAATTATAGATATCCCTGTAACTTTGCTCCCCATGAGCGAGACAGTAACATTCCATATTTAAGTGGGATATCAGCTACTACAATTTCCATTAATATACTCTTACCAGGATATTGAACTAGTGTTATACATAAATCTTTGATTAAACCTAAGCATTTAACTTTACTTGAATCAAATAAAAACAAATCTTTTTAGGGCCTTATGATTTCTAAATTCAAAGTTTCCATTCTGGCTTTGGGTATTAGGTTATGGGAAGCTCCTGAATCTAGCATAGAATTGTGTAAAACTTGATCATGAATGGTAAGACTCATATAAAATGGAGGAACTGCTCCATCTGCATGTTTTCCATTCACATTTGGGCCAAAAATAAACTCTAGCTGATCATCATTTAGATTTATGGAATCTTATCCATCATTTATGTTTAATGTTTCAGTTATGGTTGATTTATACAAGTCATGTTTTACCAATTCTGTCAGAGGAACTGGTATTTTTATCTTTGCAATTCCAAATTGTATGTTGAATGTAGGTTGTGATTTACTTATTTGAATCAATTCTTATTAGGTAATTGTAGTTTGTATTGGTTTGTCTTGTTTTTCTACAGTTATGTTTTCATTTTCAGTTGGTTTGACATTCTCTGTTTGAGTTTCTTGTGTTTTACTGCGCCTAATTTTCTTTTAAGGGATTGTTTGTGAAGCAGTAGATGTTCTTTCAGAATTAGAATTATCAATAGATGTTTTTGAAGTAGCAGTTTTTGGATCCACTGATTTAGGATCAGCAAAGGGTATTTTAGGATTTAAATTTGTTGATTTAATAGAATTAGAAGCTTTTGCAGTAGTATATTTCTGCGAATATTTTGTAGCTTGAGCAACTTCATCAGTAATATCAACAATATTGGGGCTTGATGTATTTTTAGGACTAGAAATGTTTTGGGAAGAGCTAGAGTTTTGCTTATTTTCCCTTGGGAGAATTTGCAGAACTTTTGTTTTGGGAGCTTCCACTATTTTCTTATTCTGAGTTTGGGAAGTTTTCTTGCTAGAAGACTCATTGTTTTTCTTATTTCTAAGGTTATATTGACCGTGTATTTCATTTATAGCATAATCATAACCTATTTTATAATCAAAGGATTCACTTGAATCTAATTTGAGTTGTTGTAGTTCAAATAATTCCTAATCTTCCTGAGTGAGAAAAATAATATTATTATCATCTATTCCCATTAGATTTATTGTATCCTCATCATCATCATTATTCTGAGAACTTTCAGCATAGTTATCTTGGAAGGGGGGGGGGGGGGGGATTATTGTCTGGTCTGGGGCTATTTCTTTTGCTTTTCTTGAATTTGTGTTTTTCCTAAAATTGAGATTTCTGATTTGTTGTTGATTATCCCATTGAGGCCTTCGCTCTATGTTATCTACTCTGTCCATCATCCTCTCTAAAATTTTATGTAACATGTCTATTTTTGTGTCTGAATTGGAAGTTTCTTCTTTAATGGTCACTCTTCTCTCATTTCTTAGTCAATCTTTTCTGGCTAAAATGTTTACTTCTACACTAACAACATCTTTTTGCATTCTTTCTAGGGCTTCTGCATTTCTTTCCCTCAATTGATAAGCCATGTCTATGTCAAATACATCAGGGAATTTGAGTAGGACAGAATCGGGAGTGGGTTTAATATTTGCAGGGATGGAATTGTAAACATTTTTATATCTAGTGTAGTAGTCTTGGATTAACTCATTTGGAGCTCTTCTCATGGCATCAAATTCAGACAATATCTAGAGTGGATTCTTTTTCTTTTCCCATTTATTTAAAAAATTCTATGAAACACAGTTAAATCAGTTACACTACCAGCATCAAGACATTTAAATCACTTCTTAACTTTTCCTATTAATTTTGGTGCAAATAACCTCATTTGAACATCTGAATCATCAATCTCATAGAGTTCAAAGAAATATGTCATTTAGTTATGTGTTGTTGGGCTATATAATGAGTAGCGGCATCAAACTGTGGTATCTCACTCTGATAGTCTTGAGGCATGTCATGAATTTATACTGGTAAGACAAGGGGAGCATACCTCGCAGCCATAGCTTGAAGTTTAGCTTGGCTAGGAGGTAAAGTAGAAGTGCTTGGAGCTGAACTAGAAGTGATAGTTGATGAAATAAAAGATGTATTTGAGATGCTGAGAAATGAAACTGGAATATATGTGGAACTACTAGGGAATGAGAATGATGTGCTTGAAAAATCAAAAGGTGAGCTAGTGGATATATTCGATGAAGTGGGTGTTGGAAATAGTACTCTAGGATGTAAAGGTAGTTTAGGGATAAATATATCTGTAGATGTGGTGGTATTGGAAGCTATATATGATGTAGTAGCATATAGAGATGAATCTATAGCTGGTCTTATGGTGGTAATAACTGTGAAACTGAAGGCTTAGTGGTATATGCTAACAATTGAGCTAATTCAATAGCTTCATCAATATATTTGAGAATAATAGTATTAAGTTCTTCAATTTTAGTCCGATATTCAACTTTCTTTGATTTAGATTCTACTGTAATATTTTTCTATTTTGTTTCCGAGAATTAAATAAAAATAGGGTCTAAAATAGTAGTATAAAGGTCACTTTCATATTGACTTCTAAATAAAGAATGTTCAAATTTCAGATCAAAATCTATATCTTGCAAACTTACTGATTCTTGTGGTAATGAATTACCTCTTTTTAATGACACTTCAGCTTCTAAATTTTCTATCTGTTTTTTTCTTTTTACCAATTCAGTCTGGATTGTCTACTATAACAATAGGTTTAGGATCCGGGTTAGACCTGGTATAGTAAATTTTCCTAGAAGCCATAATTATTCTTTTTAATACCCACAACTTATAAAAGCAATCTTAAAGTAAAAGGATGAATAAAATTATTTTCTTTAAGACTAGTTTTATGACTGAGGATTGGTTAGTTCCCCAGTATGGTCGCCAGTAATGTTATCACTCTAGTAATTCTAAAGTTGTGATATTTTTGGTTTTTAGTCCAAAAATACTAGAGGTAACCACAAACCAACTTCAAACTCTAGGATCTAGCCTTCCTAAGGTTCAGAGAGGGCTCTCTCTTTAAATTTTAAATTTGTTTTGATTTGTAAATATTAGGCTAGTTATGAATGTACAACTTTGGTTTGGTTTTGGTAGATTTGGTGGGAAAAATAACTTTGAAAAGATGGATAGTGGGAAATGTATTTTTCCAATGGGCTAAGGAGTCAAAATCAAGCAAACAAAACTGGGATCAAGGCCAAAAGGTCAAATGTTTTTAGGGAAAGATAGATAACCCTTGAAGATCTTGGAAAGTTGTTTTTGTGAGATGGTATGATCAGAATAAAGGGAAATTAAGAATCCTTTGATCTGGAAAAGGAAGTAGTAAGAAGAATTCAAATGAGAGAAGGAGAATTTAAGGGTTCCCTACAATGGAAATTAGAGGAAAATAAAGAAATGATAACTAGTTGAAAATAAGGTGCTCTTAACAAATCCTGTAGTAACACTCCTAGTTATTCATTCAAATTTAGAAAAAACATTGATGGATGCATGTAACAAAGAAAGGTAACAATGAAAAGTGAGGAAATACTTCACTCCAAATAGCTCAGCACAGGAATCCTGAAGTATGATGCCAATTGGTTTGATCCAGCCTGCTACTCGAAATTTGACACAAAAGCTTTCAAGTCCAACAAAAATGACTATAACAATCTCCATCAATTTTATTCCACACAAAATACTTCTAAAGATGAAGTATTTATACATAGTTATTTATAAAAATATCCTAGAATGATTTTAGGAATTATCTAAGGGAAATAAAATATCTTTACAACAATAATAGAGACAGATGCTCAACAAATCAGCAAGTTGTCCTATTTATCCAAAAGAAATAGAAATTGATTGAGGATAAGAAGCAGCTGGCTGCCTTGGTGTCCTCCTTGCTGGATTTATATATTTTAATTTGTTTTTGGAATCTGATATGCCTTGTCTTATACTCTTTCTCTGATTCTCTTTATTCACTGATACTCTCTAAACTCTGATACTCTTTAACCATAGTCAAAACTGTTTAATGCTATAAAAATTTATTTTGACTGTAAATCAGAAAACAATTTTCTCCTCCTTTCAACTGTTTGTCTTTTATCCTTCATAATAAATCTATGAGTGACTGCCAATCATCATTTTTAGGAATTTGTATCTTTTTTAATTTCCTGAAGTTTTCTTCAGCTTTAGTGTATCTGAAAAAAGTTGGCTTGATGATAAACAAGTGTCTTATCTCATTTTTCAAGTAGAATAAGTCTTCAAAGCTTTTGAGTAAGACTTTTCCTGTTGGAATGCCTTGTACTGGTGATTTATTTACCTGTTCCTTTGCAAATTCTCTGATATTTTTATCATATTCATTCTAAGGCGTCATTTTATCATTAATTACCATAATGTCAAGCAGTCCTTTTTGCCTCAAATTTGTAAACTTGATCATAAACCTGGTTATGGAAGTATTCATATTCTCAAACTTTTATTCTAGTTGCCTCATTAGATTATTCTTTGTTGTAACTTTACTAATTGATAGGATAGTGTCAGTGCTGTCATTGACGTTGAGTTCTTCTAATTATTGTTTGTTTTTGTTGTTTAGAAATGTGATTAACTTTAAATCTTGCTTTGGTTTTTCAACCAGTTCACTTTGAGTCTTTTGAATTTCTGCTTGGGCTGCTAGTAATAACTCTCTTTGTTCAAAGATTACCTGAATTGAAGGCCATACATCATGGATGGCTTCAATGACATTGTTCCAAAGATAGTTTTTTATGTATGATATTTGTTCCTTCAATGTCAATTCTTTATGCAATTTCTTTAATTCTTCATTCAATCTGATGGCATTTTTCCCATGTGTTTTTGCATTGATCTGAGTCCATTTGTTTGATTTCTCAAGATTTTATTTCACCTGTTTCAATCTTCTGATTTCATTTGTCTTAAGAGGAATTTCCTCCATGGCCTTTAACAGTTGGCTAGCTTCATCTGTATGTTGAATTGCTGTTGTAGATAATTCAGTAGCTGAGGTTGTGGATGAAGTTACTAGCACTGTAGTAGCCAGTGGTTCTTTAGGTGCCAACTTTTCAGCTAAATTTGAAGGCACTGCTGTAGTGATTACAGGAATAAATGTAGGAATATCTGGTACTTTTGGTGTTTCTTTCTCCTCGTAAAGCTTTTCCATCTGTATTTCCATTTCCTTAATTTTAATTGTCGACTGAAAAATCAAATTCATTATGTCATATTTTTCTTTTTGTCCTTCTATTATTTCTCTTGTTTGAGGATGTTCACTTTGAGGAAGTTTAAGATGTTTCCTCAAAGTTTCTATGTCTTCACTCTTCTTTTTCACCAATAACTCTGCTGCTTAGATAATAGCAGGGTCATAACCCACCTGCAAAACTAGTTCTTCTAAGGATTTTATCCTGAGATCCTTGGCATACAATGAGGCTTTGTCCATCTTCATCTGATCCTGCATGCTGGAAATGGTGTTCTGGAGCTTTTGAGCACTAATGGATTTATTTGTGATAGTGGAGTATAGAATTTCTAAAGTCTGTCTATGGAACTCAATTTGATTAAGAGCGTGGATCTTATCTGTTTGGACTTCAAAATAAACTTTCTTATAATCTACCGCTGTCTTTGGAGATTTGACTGTGGGCTGCAACAATGAAATGATTAGATTTTGATTTGAATAATCAAATGCAGAAAGGAGCCTGTTTTTCCCACTTGGAGTCTGTTTGAGATATTGAGAATAAATATTGTTTTTCATCTCCTCATTCTTCAGCTTGATTTGTTTAAATTTTTCATTGATATCCAAATATTTTTCCTCAGTTGCCTGTGAAGAAGAGGCTTCCATCCTTTGATATATTTCCATCAACTGTGTATCTTCATTGTTGACTTGTTCTTCATTCTAATTCTTAGTAGTTGGCTCATTGATGATTATAGTGGAAACATCTATTTCTGGCAAATAAGTGTTGGTATTTATGAGCTCTGTTTCTTCCACATCAATTGTTATCTTTCCTTTACCTGTTGAATCTAACTTGGGCCTTTTGTTATATATTAGCTTGAATTTGGTTTCAGTTGTAGTTTCTGAAACATAGGCTCCTTCTTCCCTTACTCTCTTAGTGGAATTTTCTAGCTGATTTGCAGTCTCTAATGTATGACTAGTATTACTTTTATTTACTGCTTCTGTTAAAGTATTTTTAGTCCACTCAATATGATTTGAAAATTTTTCTATCTCTGGTTTTTCTTCATGGCTAAAGGGTGTTAACTTGAATTTAACCCTTACTTTACTCAGGATCCCTTGTGGATCATAATTCCAAGGAAAACTTTCTTCAAATTTGAATTCCAATAGCTGATTTGATGCTTCTTTCTCTTCATCCCTGTGATTGTAGATGAATGGCCCTATCTGATTTTTTAGTTTGAATTGAGTTTTCTTCTTTGCTGCCATGAAATTTATAGAATGAGAGTTTAGAATCTGCCTGATATACTCCAAGGAAAAAATCCTCATTGAATGATGTTTGGGTAATTTTTAAGGCAACAAAGTTGACCCAAAGACTCTGATCTCAGTATGATTTTCATATAAATACCAGTCACCAACATTATTCTTCTCTGAAAACTACAATATCTTTTTCATTTCTTCATTTATCATTGGATTCTCTCTTTTAATTAACATTGTGATCACTGGATGTAGGAATAACTCTAAAATTTATGAATAATTGAAATCTGTACATTCTTTTCTAAGAAAAGATGTCCAGAAAATGACAGATAGAGGATTTCCCTCTATGTCAAGATTTTGGAGAGTAACTGGAAAATTTTCGGATTGAAAGTATAAAAACATATGGAAAAGGAAGGAAGTTATCTGAACACTCCTTCAATTGGAAAATTGGTCAGTTGATAATGAATACTATCTGCAATGAAACAAGCATAGTCAAAGATTACTGATGGGGGTTGCCCTGGGGAGAAAGTAGATAAGAACCCTAAGATGGACTCATCTGTGTGTTCACCAGTAAAATATCCTAGGATGAAGGAAAGCATGGAAATCACATGTCTTGAACCTTCTGGGAATTTGGCAGTAGAATATGGGGGATTTAGTTTAGGAATTTCTACATGCAAAGGCATAAATGTCTGAAAAATCATGAATCTCTTGGGAAAATCTAGGCCAATATATATCTTGGTGAGGGCCTCTATGGTTAAAGGGACTGCTTGGGGGTGAGGATGAAGCTATAGCATCTGGTTAATTGATTCAGCATTAATGGTGAAAAGAATTTCTTCATTGGCATTTACAATGGCTATTTGATCAGGCACATAATGTTGTTGATATAACCTAATGACTTCTTGGCATGGATGATGTTATCACCAAAATAGGACCTGATAGGCTGCTGACCAGGCTACCTCAGTGTAACTATTTCGAACCATAGTTTTAGTTGAGGCTTAGCCTCCTCAACCTGAGAGGGCTCTATCACTAGGTTTAAGATTTTGAATTAAGGATTAGATGGCTAA
Source organism: Pinus albicaulis (assembly GCA_034641835.2). Taxonomy (NCBI): domain Eukaryota; kingdom Viridiplantae; phylum Streptophyta; class Pinopsida; order Pinales; family Pinaceae; genus Pinus; species Pinus albicaulis. Next base: position 771,717,412 of record CM076572.1, read on the forward strand.
CTCTAGGAATAAATTGGATAAAAGTGTATGACTGGTTGAATTACTGATCAACAAACATCTATTGGGCTATGGATTTAAGGTATGTTTCCAAAAAACATCAAACTTGGCTTATCATGGAATTCAGGGCATTTCAGAGTTTTTAGGTGTATCAGCAAAACAGTAACAGAGTGAACAAAACACAATCTACAAACATATGCAGGAAGTTAGAGCATTTTCCAATGAATTATAAGTAACATATGTTTATACCACTGCAAATAGATAGATAAGGAAAGCCATAGGAAGATCACACATTAAAAACTCTTTCTGAATCCTCAGTAATAAGCCAATATCTGTATTAAGATAAAAACACACAGTCTGCTACAATAACATAGTTTGCTTGTTAATGAAAATTTCCAACCTTGAGGAATTTGACCTCATGTCTCTTATAGAGTCATTAAAACCTTGGATTCTATGATCCATCTTTAGAGGAATTCGAATTCTATCTTAAATTGACACCTATTTTCTCTAAAACTGACTATTAATTACATCTGATAGTTAACTGTCTCTTCTAGAAGTCCTAATACAAATAGGAGTAAAACTCCTTATTATATCTAAACAACCTTATCTAGAGCTTAAATGATATCTCTGACATTTTTTCCTCCATGTATTTGAGCTTGATGATGCCTGCAATCTTGTTATGTTATCATACTGGTTCATGTCTTACTTGCCCTACAAAACAGGGGACATGTTTCCTATAATTTAGCCTTTTCCTTCTTGATTATCTTCGAACCCTTTTTACTAGAAATGTTGACCTTTTGAGATAAGTGACATGTGTTGTCCCCTCCATGGAACCATACCTTTCCACCTGTACAGAAACTGAGCCTTTTGAAAAAGTAAAGGGAGAAATGGTATGACTGCACTACTAAATGAGTAGTTGTTTTCGTAGCACAAAATTTGTATATTGGTAAACATCTCTCAAACATCCTCTTTATTTTGCCTTGAGACTTGGTATTTCATTTGTGAACCCTTTCTAACCACTAGAAGCAACAGAATTTGGAACCCAAGCTGTTTACCTCTCAAAATTTTACAAAAAATTTCAAAAATGCACCTACAGCAGTTTCGTAGCGCGCTACGAAACTGTTGTGTAACTCCTTTTTACACAGTATTTTCATAATCTTTAGATATAAAGAGTATTTAGAGCCCTTTAATGATTTTATTGATGCTAATAGATCTTAACAATCAACATAGTCGACTTTGCAATGTTTTCAAAAAGTGGTGTCCTTCCCAAAAGAAACTGTATTAGGGATTTGTCACTTACTGCGTTACCTCTGCTGTAGTTGACCTTCATAGTTTGTTAATTGAATTTCAAGATATTAAATATTCCTCTTCAACCTTCTGTTATTAGCCCTTAAATTAAAATTTATCCTTCTCACAAATTTAGCCTCTTTGATTGCAGGAAGAGTCCAGGTGAAATATTGAGCTTCACTGCTGACTGTTTCAGGTTTTGAGACTCTTTCAAGCTCCCACAGAGCCTTAATTCTGTTGAAGTTTATCTTCTCAACAACTTGTTTTCTTTCTTTCTTCTTAAGCTTAGCAATTTCAAGATTAGCTAGTCTCAACTTTTCTTTAATTCCTTCATAACTGCTCTTTTCTTTTTGAGTATTAAAAACTTTGTTTCTGTCATCTTCAAGCATAAGTGATGAAAGGTCTAAGGGTTCCTCATAAAAATTTAAAACTTCTCCAGCTTTATCTAACTCCACATCTAGCCCTTTCAACCCTTTTGAATTCCTAGTCAAAGGCCTTCTGGGCTTGAACACAAACTCTGAAATTTCATCATTAAAATCCAGCTTTTTAGAAGACTTGATCTTCTTAGATTTCCCTTCATCCAAACTTATAAAATCTGCCTGAACTAAAGGAGATTCCTCAATATCAATAGCTTGTAAAATATCATTCAAACTACCCTTTAAACCTGTATATTCTTCTAAACCCATTTTTTTTCCTTTTTCCCTTTCTATTTGACTTCTAGTCAATCTTTTCTGGGGTGATTTGCTAGTTGATTGTTCCTGTATTGCTTCTTTACCTTTGGTTGTCCTCTTTTGTGCAGGTTGAGCGGTTTCTTGAATAATCACTAGTGTTTTAATCTCTGGCTCTTTCACTTGTTTTCTAGGCCTTAACTTGACAAATCTTTTTGATCTTGTCTCTGCAGGTTCACTGGTTTCTGATGATGATTTTTCTTTGGCCCTAGGGCTAACACCTACTCCTTGTGTTTCCACCCAATTCCACAAAAAAACAAAAATGTAGACCATTCTCTGTTTATTCTCTGAAGTTCATGTAAAATAATCAATTTAACTAGACCATGATGGAAAAGTGAAGTTTCAAAATATTGAGATTTCATCTGCACTTTATCTGCCATCTTAGCTAAACTTCGAAACAAGAAGAAAGGAAAATCCAAAGAAATCATTCCAGTAAAATGCAATAGGAGCTTGAAATTATAAGAGTACACCTTATGGTATCTTCCCTCACAGGTGAAGTACCTTTGAATGTTGTAGAGAAGATTAGCATAGGTGTTTTTGATGTAGCTTCTTGGCACTGCTTTAGTTAAATTTGTTTCTTCAAACCCTGGCTTCAGAAATTTTTTACAAGGTTCCATATCAAACCTAAAGTTCTTGAACCATCTTTCTTCTCCCCTTGGAATATCTGTCACTGATGATATAATTTCAGGGGAAATTGTCAAGTTTAAGAGACCAACCTTTGTATTCGAACCTGTGAAGTGAAGAGCAAATTATTTTGTCACTTGATTATGACCTCCCTGCAATTTTTCACAAAACTTCCAACATCCTATCTTCTTGAAGGCATCCTCAACTAATTTTTCTTTGGTTAGACCCTCAATGCTTTCAAGCTACATCCTTAAACAGTGGCCTGACCGGTGATTCTTCCTTTCCTCTGTCATCTTTTCCTTGAATTTCCTATGTGCTTTTGAAAACTTGTAACCAACAGCCTCGCTTGATTTCAGACTAAATTGCCTCACTTGATAAACTGCCTCACTTGATGAATGAAAAAGAATATTTGGTTTCTACTTACCATGAGCTTACCATTCGAAAGAGGGTATGCATCATGTGTTTCTTGCATGAGACAATAAAACCAAAACTAGCCCCTTTCAAATTTGAAAATGACATAAGAAAAATGAGCTTAAATGAATGTTATGATGGCTATGAATGGTTGCATGCGTGAGAAAAGACTCATGGCTGACACCTAATCATGAATGATTAACGGAATTCTAGTGGATTTGATAACTGACAAGACATGCTACGAATCCCCGATTTCATAGCGTGCTCAATGAAAATTCAGGGTTTTGCGCTACGAAATGACCAACGTTTTCGTAGCGCAAAAGCAGTTTTTTACACTGTCTGCGCTACAGAAACGTGGTTTCGTGGTCTAATTAGAATTTTTTCAAAATGGTTTAAAATTTGAATTTCCAAACATGGTATATGACTGTCAATGTATGAAATAAGGTTGCTAGACTTTATTTTGTGAATGGAAATGAGACTCTAACCCTATCACTTAACCCCAAAAAACTTAACATGACTTCACGCCTATCTAAAAATCGTGACTAAGAACCAAGCATTCTATCCAAATTTGGAAAAATTTTAATAGTGATAACAGATGGGTTAATGGGACAACATACTTAGGCAAATGGGATTCCCAAATATGGACTTCTTCATTATCTAAGGATTTCTCGTAACACCAATTATAAATATCTAGCAATTTATATTCAACGATGGGATCTACTATCTTGTAATCAACATCAACCAATGGAATATGTTCAATGTCTATAACTTGGTGTCGAAAAGGATTGACAACAATAGCATTCTTAGAAGTCATAGCAGGGGTTGGTTTGGGCACTTTGGAAGTTTCAGGTTTGCTAGAGCTCTACTTTTTAGGCATTTTGGGCTTTTTACTTTTAGCAGAGGCTTATTGGATAAAAGAGGCAAAGTATAGTATTTTCTTAGTTCTTTCTTTAAAATTAGGTTTGTCAAAGAAATTTACAGGCTTTTGAATTGGCTTAAAACAAGAAACAAAGGTTTCTTGAGTCATTTGCTATGAAATTGAGTTGTAAGTATTTTGAAAATTGGTCATAGAGGCTTAGGATACCTTCAAAGTTTTTCTAGCTTAATTCAGGGCTTAAAATAGTTCATCAAACTATAAAAACTCACAAATTTCCTCAAAAATTGAGCGCAGTAGTAAAACAGGGTTTCTGGAAAAAAATTGACAGGGTTTGGCGAGTTTTTAGACTATTTTGATGGCTTATTTGGTTGGTTTGTAAGCTCTGAATGTTTTTTTGTTCTTTAAAGGCCTTTTTTATTTTATTGTAGGCTCGAATTTTAGAGAAATACCTGTTGTACACAGGTATTAGGCTTCAGAACAATTTCTAAAGTTTTTTGAATGAACAACAGCTTCTGTAGAGCTTCTGGAGAAATGTAAAGCTCCTTGCCAGTCTTCAATGGTCACAGGGAAAATTTTGCAGGCTTTCGTCATGAAAATGGTGGAAAATGGTTGTTTTTATAGTTGGGGAGGCTTGCACTGGGTTTATGCGTGGAAAAGGTAGGAAATGAATGCATTTCCAATGTTTTGTATGCATATTAGGGCTAATGGAAAATGGCATTCAATTGCAGTCACATTGGGCAGGAACAGTGGTTTCAAGCTTCAAAGGATTGAAAACAGGCCTTGGATATCACGTGACATTACAGTGGTAAGTGGTTTCGTGGCTAACCCACGCGATCCAACAAGAAATGGGCACGTGGAGGAGAGATAGAATTACGAAACCACCCATTTCGCGCAGATTTGTCGTGGGGGTGATCGCAGAAGTTTTCTATGCAATATTGTATTTTCATCGTTGGATTAGGGGTTCATTTGTGAATGACCCATATTGGTTGGGGAGTTGCGTCAGAATGGAAGTGGGGCCAGGGTTTCATATCTGTGGCTGGAATGGTTTAATATTTATAAAAATATGTTTAATAAGTTTAAACCTTTGGCTTTATGTGATACGACGGATATAATGTTTAAATCAAAACATCGTGAAATGTTTCAATTATTAATATGCGAGCACGGGTCTGATATTATATATTTTTTCAATGTTGAATAGTTGTTTAAAACTATAGGGGTGGGATATTTGCATATAGATATGTTTAGACCAATGGGATAATTGGGCGGGGTTTTATATTTGTGCACATGGGATATAAAACGCTGGTCTAAACTTAAAATAAAGGGTTTGGGGGTTTATTTTAAATATAAGGGAATTAATACTATAAAGGTACGAGTATCTAGGGATTTAATAAAGTAAAAGTACGTAGTTAATATGGAATGAAGGGATAGTGAAAAATAAACAAAATACATGTTAACTCTAAGTAAAGTGACAAAAAATAAAGCATTGCTTATCTTTATTGTATTACTTCACACTTTTAACTTAGGATACACTTTAACTTGGGATAAATGCATTTTGAGGGTTTATGAATGATTTTTGAAAGGGAATGAGATTAGCTATTTAGGGTTTAGCTTTTACTAAGTAAAAATGGGTTTTTACTTAGGAAAAGGGATTATGATTTGTGAATGAAGGGTAAATGTTGATGAATGTGGGTCTAGTGTGGGAATTCAATATTTTTAACTAATCAGTCATCGAGTCTCGGGTCTGGTCCCAACAAAAGTCATAGAAATGCTCTGAGCCTTTTTGACTAATGGTTTAGAATACTAAATATTTATAGGGGAAGGGAAATTAGTAATTTTTCCCAATGATGCTTTATTACTTGAATGCTCAACTGCTTTGTACCTACCCATATTTATTTCTAACATTTTTAATTCATTTTCATGGGTGCATTTAGGCTTGCAACCCTAAAACATTTTCTTTCAAAGTATAAAACTATCTAAGTCTACCTTATTTCATCCGAGGGCTCAGATTAAACTGTTGAGCTCCTCATTGTTCTCTACCTATATACTGATTTTTCAAGTTTAAATTGTTTGACAAATCTTTATTCTCTATCTAAAATATGAAATTGAAACCATGAAAAGTTAAGATTAGACTATTTAACTGATCATGGATTATGGCATTTATTGACACTCTGCATATAATCATTATTCTTGAAATAAAATTAAAAGTAGTGGCATTTGGATTTTCTCACTTTCAGGTCTTATTTTATCTCTTTTTTCTTTTGGGGTCTATATTTTTCTAAGTCCTTTAATCTTTCTTTTAAGAATTTTTACCCTCTTTTTGGGTTTTATTATTTTTTCATATTTTTCAAAATATGGGAAAAAAACTTGCGATAAGAAAGGTATGTACATATTAAAATACTATCATAGTCAATTCAAAATTTATAAACCCTATTATTATAGGACCCTAACAGTGGCTCTACATGGGGATGGCATTTCCTAGTGAAATGTCAAGAAATTTAAGACTAGTAGCCTTTGGAATTTGACTGCGATGACCCTGTAAATGTCTTCTGATGTCTGCAATTTATTCATACATATGATATTTACCTCTCAAAGCTTAGGGCCTTCTCTCCAGGCTTCAACGTTTTTAGGGAAACATCCAATCCAATCTAAAATCTGCAATGTATATGTACAATGATCAAAGTGAATAAAAAATAACTATTTTTTAACTCAGGAGAGTAGTAGTGCTTCAACATTCTGTCATTTACCAGTATTTTCAGATCTGTTCCATCCATTTATTTTAAAAATAAAGCATTATTATCTCTTTATCCATAAATCACATAAGGTCATTTCCATAGAAAATCAAATTTTCCATGTTTACCTTTGTCTTCTCTTTTGGAATCCCCCTTTAACACTTTATCTCCAATGTAAAAATCATCCTCTTTACTCTTTTTATCAAAAAATTTCTTGATCTCATCTTGAATGACTTGGGATTTGACATAAAATTATTCCATTTTTTATTGCCAGTGAATTGTTTGATTTATCCTTCTTTGAATGTCATTCTTTTCAACTTGTAACTCTTGGATAATTTTCATCACTGGTACACCTAGGGAGGATGGAAAAACAACATGTATTCCATAGACAAGTTGGTAAGGGAAAGTACCAATGGATTTTTTAGTAGTAAGTCTATCTGCCCATAAGGCATTGACTAACTTCTTATTCCAAGTCTTTTTATTGTCTTCAAGTAACTTTTTGATGATGTTTACAAGGCTCTTGTTTGAGGATTCAGCTAGACTATTACCCTGAGGGTAATATGTAGTAGAATGACCTAAGGTAATATGGTATTTGTGGCAGAAGTCAATCATTTTCTTGGATTTGAATGATGTTGCATTGTCAGTAATTATCTTTTGGGGACATCCAAATCTTGAAAGAATGTTACTTTCTAGGAAGGAGATAATGATAGTATCTGCGGCTTGTCTGGAGGGTATGGCTTCAATCCACTTGTTAAATAGTCAGTAGCTGTCAAAATCCACTTATGTTGGCCTGAAGATGGAGGGAATTTCACCAATGAAGTCTAAACCCCATTGTTGAAATGGAATTTTAGTTGAAATAGGCTTTAAAGGCAGGAGTAATAGTTTTTTCTTACCCTAAAAAAATTGGCACTTGTGACAGGAGGTCACATATCTTTTTACATTAGAAAACAAGGTAGGCCAGTAAAAAAAAACTCTCAGGATCTTGTCTATAATATTTTTCCAAGATAGATGTCCTCCACAGTCACTTGCATGAAATTCTTCAAGTATTTTATCAGCTTCTTCCTTTAACAAACAATTTAATAAAATCCCACGATGATCTCTCCAAAAAAGTACATTGCCTAAAGTACAAAATATTACTGCCTTTAATTTTAAGAATCTGGCTTTGGTTCTTGAAAATCCAGGAGGAGCTTGTAAGTTTAGCAGTACAAATATGACATCTGCATACCAAGGGAGTCTAAAAAGGCTTCATTGATCATTGGAGTCGCCAACTCTTCCTGATCATCTATTTGGGCAATAAAATTTGTGTCTAGGGCATTGCAATTAGATTCAGCCATATGTTTGGCTAATCCTTGACCTTTGATGAGATTTATGGGCTTAATATTTATGTCATATTCTAAGATAGTGGCAATCCATTTACCTATTCTTCCATCCGGACCATCTTGAGTAAGAATGTCTTTTACTACAGAATTTGGGACATATGCAATAATGTGAGAGTAGATAATATAAACTCTGAAGTCTTTAATGGCCTTTACCAAAGCTAAGGCCTATTTTTCCATGATGTTTTACTTCAAAGGGGAATCTCTAAGGGTTTTGCTAAAGAAATCTATGGGCTGTTCAAAACTTTGGTCATTGTTCTGTAGTAAAACTACAGCAATGGTGTGTTATGAAGAAAATGAAAAAATTATGAAATCCTTCTTAAATTCGGGACTTATTAGGACTGGAGTTTTGGTTAAGACTTGTTTGATGGAGTCAAAATACTATTTGGCATTAATATTCCATTTAAGAACTAAATTTTTTTAAGCATGTTGTTTAGTTCTCTAATTATCTCATCTAAATTGGATATGAATCTTCTTAAAAAATTAATCTTAACTAGAAAGGCTTGTAATTCTTTGATATTTCTTGGTGGACTAATGTTAAGAATTGCTTCTATCCTAGAAGGATATATTTTGATTCCTTCTTTAGAAATTATGTGTCCAAGTAACTTTCTTTCTTCTAACCCAAATAAACTTTTCTTAGAGTTTAAAGAGATGCAAAATTTCTTGCATTTAATAAAAAATTGTCTCAAATGATCCAAGTGTTCATTATTAGTTTTGGAAAACACAGTAATGTCATCTAAGTAAATCACTAAGAAATCATGTATTTCCTTTGCAAAAGCTATGTCCATAGCTCTTTGAAAGGTTTCCCTGCATTCATTAGACCAAAAGGCATTTTTACATACATAAAAGTGCCCCAAGGAGTAGTAAATGTTGTTTTGGCTTGATCTTTTTTTTGGACTAAAATCTGGTTATATCCTGAAAAACCATCTAAAAGTGAAATCCTAGAAGATCCAACTACCCTTTGTAATATGTGGTCCATTTTAGGTAAAGGGTAATAATCTTTTAAGGACACTTTTTTTAGATTCCTAAAGTCAACACATAATCTAATCTCTCCTGTTTTCTTTCTTGTTGGAACTAGGTTGGAAACCCAATCAGAATATCTGATTGGTGCAATTATCTATGCATCATACATTCTTTTCACTTCCATTCCTATCAAAGGCAATAAAACAGGGTTAATTTTTCTCAAATTTTGTTTAAAGGGTTTTTGATCTTCTTTTATTGGAATTTTCTGTTGAATTGTGTTGGTATCATAAGATTTGAGATCCTCATAACCCCAAGAAAAAACATCTTGATATTCCTTTAAAAGAGTAATATATCTTTTCTTTTCTTGTTGAGGTAAGGTTTTGGAAATTTTGATTATTTTGGGCTTTAACTCTGTACCAATATTGCATTCTTCTATGTTAGATCGAACTAGCTCCATTTTGGGTTTTCTAGCTACATCATTTGAGTCAAAAGATCTTCTAAGGGGGTTAAACCTTTGCGTAAGAAATTATCTCTAAGATTCAATATGTCAGATTCATCATCAATAGTTTATTCAATCTCTACTTTTTCTAATTTATCTATATCTGATTGACTAAATATAGTTGGTTTAACAAACTTTAATTTAGTTACATCTATGTTATTCAAATCAATTTCATAATCTAAATCTTGATCTATAGTACAATCTATGTCTATCTTACAGTTCTGAAATTCACCTTCATTGTTAATAAATTTGTAAATCTGTTCATCTTGAGAAAAAAATTTCCAATATTTGAGGTTTTCTGGAACTATTGGTCTATGATTGACTTCAAAAGTATATCTGTGATTAGGTTAGAATGGTAAATTGCATGTACCAGCAAAGGTTGCTAGATAGTGAGCCTGTATATTTTGTTTTCCAGGTATAGCAACAAATTTACATTCCAATAAATCATCAGTTAAATCTATCACAATATCTCTGTATCTACTTAGTCTAGGATTGTAAACATAATATACTCCTTTTACTTGCTTTATGATCAACTCTGAATCTCCCATGATTAATATTCTTTTGCCTCCTAAGTTCCTAATAATTTGGAGTCCTAGAATGAGGGCTTCATACTCAGCCATATTATTGGTACATTTGAAATTAAGTCTAAAAGCATGGCCTTCTGAGTGATTAGTCTCCATGTTGGTTATCCAAACTCTTGCTTCTGCTCCTAACTTATTTATTGAATCATCAAAGTGTAAATTCCATAAAGATTCATGAAAGATATTATCATTGTTTGGTGTTTTCTTTTTCTCTATTAGTTCAGTTTGGATTTCATTAATTTCAGAGTTATATAAAATAAAATAATCAAGGTCAGTTGGTGTAGAATAAATTGGGTAATTTATAGATCTTTCTGCACTACTGACCATATACTTCATCAATGTTTCCCTATATAACTTCTTAGGCTGACCAAAAAATGATATAGCAGCATAAGACACATCCAATTGTAGATATCCCTGTAACTTTGCTCCCCATGAGTGAGACAGTAACATTCCATATTTAAGTGGGATATCAGCTACTACAATGTCCATTAATATACTCTTACTAGGATATTGAACTAGTTTTATACATAAATCTTTGATTAAACCTAGGCATTTAACTTCACTTGAATCAAATGAAAAGAAATCTTTGTAGGGCCTTGTGATTTCTAAATTTAGAGTTTCCATTATGGCTTTGGGCATTAGATTATGGGAAGCTCCTTAATCTAGCATTTCATTGTGTAAAAACTTGGTCATGAATGGTAAGACTCATATAAAATGGAGGAAATGCTCCATCTGCATGTTTTCCATTCACATTTGGGCCAAAAATAAACTCTGGTTGATCATCATTTAGATTTATGGAATCTTCTCCATCATTTATGTTTAATGTTTCAGTTATGGTTGATTCATACAAGTCATGTTTTACCAGTTCTGTCAGAGGAATTGGTATTTTTATCTTTGCAATTTCAAATTGTATGTTGAATGTAGGTTGTCATTTACTTATTTGAATCAATTCTTATTTGGTAATTATAGTTTTTATTGATTTGTCTTGTTTTTCTATAGTTATGTTTTCATTTTCAGTTGGTTTGACATTATCTGTTTGAGTTTCTTGTGTTTTACTACTCCTAATTTTCTTTTCAAGGATTGTTTGTGAAGAAGTAGATGTTCTTTCAGACTTAGAATTATCAACAGATTTTTTTGAAGTAGTAGTTTTTGGATCCACTAATTTAGGATCAACAAAGGGTATTTTAGGATCTAAATTTGTTGATTTAACAGAATTAGAAGCTTTTGCAGCAACATATTTCTGTGAGTATTTTGTAGCTTGAGCAACTTCATCAATAATATCAACAATCTTGGGGCTTGATGTATTTTTAGGACTAGAAATGTTTTGGGAAGAACTAGAGTTTTGCTTATTTTCCCTTGGGAGAATTTGCAGAACTTTTGTTTTGGGAGATTCTATTGTTTTCTTATTCTGTGTTTGGGTAGTTTTCTTGGTAGAAGACTCATCATTTTTCTTATTTCTAAGGTTATATTTATTGTGTATTTCATTTATAGCATAATCATAACCTTGTTTATAATCAAAGGATTCACTTGAATCTAATTTGAGTTGTTGGAGTTCAAATAATTCCTGATCTTCCTAAGTGAGAAAAATAGTATTGTTATCATCTATTCCCATTAGATTTATTGCATCCTCATCATCATCTTTATTCTGAGAACTTTCAACATAGTTCTCTTGGAAGGGGGGGCCTTATTGTCTGGTCTGGGGCTGTTTCTTTTGCTTTTCCTGAATTTGTGTTTTTCCTAAAATTGGGATTTCTAATTTGTTGTTGATTATCCCATTGAGGTCTTCGATCTATGTTATCTAGTCTATCCATCATCCTCTATACATTTTTAGCTAACATGTCTATTTTATGTATGAATTGGAAGTTTCTTCTTTAATGGTCACTCTTCTCTCATTTCTTAGTCTAGCTTTTTTGGCTAAAATGTTTACTTCTACACTAACAACATTGTTTGCATTATTTATAAGGTTTCTGCATTTCTTTCCCTCAACTGATAAGCCATGTCTATGTCAGATCCATCAGGGAATTTGAGTAGGACAGAATCAGGAGTGGGTTTAATATTTGTAGGGATGGAATTGTAAACATTGTTATATCTAGTGCAGTAGTCTTGGACTGACTCATTTGGAGCTCTTATGGCATCAAATTCAAACAATATCTAGAGTGGATTCTTTTTCTTTTCCCATTTATTTAAAAACAGTCTATGAAACATAGCTAAATCAGTTACACTACCAGCAGCAAGACCTTTAAACCACTTCTTAACTTCTCTTGTTAATGTTTGTTCAAATAACCTCATTTGAACATCTGAATCATCAATCCCATGGAGTTCAAAGAAATCTGTCATTTAGTTATGTGTTGTTGGGCTGTATAATGAGTAGTGGCATCAAACTGTGGTATATTACTCTGATAGTCTTGAGGTATGTCATGAAGTTGTACTAGTAAGACAAGGGGAGCATACCTCACAGCCATAGCTTAAAGTTTAGCTTGGCTAGGAGGTAAATTAGAAGTGCTTGGAGATGAACTGGAAGTGATAGCTGATGAACTAAAAGCTGTATTTGAGATATTTGGAAATGAAATTGGAATATATGTGGAAATACAAGGGAATGAGAATGATGTGCTTGAAAAATCAAAAGGTGAGCTAGTGGATATATTGGATGAAGTGGGTGGTGGAAATAGTACTCTAGGCTGTAAAGGTAGTCTAGGGATAAATATATCTGTATATGTGGTGGTATTGGAAGCTATATATGATGTATCATCATATAGAGATGAATCTACAACTGGTATTATGGTGGTATATAACTGTGAAACTGAAGGCTTAGTGGTATATGCTAACAATTGAGCTAATTCAATAGCTTCATCAATATATTTGAGAATAATAGTATTAAGTTCTTCAATTTTAGTCTGATATTCAACTTTCTTTGATTTAGATTCTACTGTAATATTTTTCTGTTTTGTTTCCAAGAATGAAATAAAAACAAGGCCTAAAACAGTAGTATAAAGATCACTTTCATATTGACTTTTAAATAAAGAATGTTCAAATTTCAGATCAAAATCTATATCTTACAAACTTACTTATTCTTGTGGTAATGAATTACCTCTTTTTAATGACACTTCAACTTGTAAATTTTCTATCTATTTTTTCTTTTTACCAATTCGGTCTGGGTTGTCTACTATAACAACAGGTTTAGGATCCGGGTTAGACCTGGTATAGTAAATTTTCTTAGAAGCCATAATTATTGTTTTTAATACCCACAACTTATAAAATCAATCTTAAAGTAAAAGGATGAATAAAATGATTTTCTTTAAGACTAGTTTTATGACTGAGGATTGGTTAGTTCCCCAATATGGTCACCAGTAATGTTATCACTCTAGTAATTCTAAAGTTGTGATATTTTTGGCTTTTAGTCAATGAATACTAGAGGTAACCACAAACCAACTTCAAACTCTAGGATCTAGCCTTCCTAGGGTTCAGAGAGGGCTCTCTCTTTAAATTTTAACTTTGTTTTGATTTGTAAATATTAGGCTAGTTATGAATGTACAACTTTGGTTTGGTTTTGGTAGATTTAGTAGGAAAAATCACTTTGAAAAGATGGATAGTGGGAAATCTATTTTTCCATTGGGCTAAGGATTCAAAATCAAGCAAAAAGAACTGGGATCAAGGCCAAAAAGTAAAATGTTTTTAGGGAAAGATAGATAACCCTTGAAGATCTTGGAAAGTTGTTTTTGTGAGATGGTATGATTGGGATAAAGGGAAATCAAGAATCCTTTGATCTGGAAAAGGAAGTAGTAGGAAGAGGTCAAACGAGAGAGGGAGAAATTAAGGGTTCCCTACACTGGAAATCAAAGGAAAATATACAAATGATAACTAGTTGAAAACGGGGTGCTCTTAACAAATCCTGTAGTAACACTCCTAGTTATTCATTCAGATTTAGAAAAAACATTGATGGATGCATGTAACAAAGAAATGTAACAATGGCAAGTGAGGAAATACTTCACTCCAAATAACTCATCACAAGAATCATGAAGTATGATTCCAATTGGTTTGATCCAGCCTGCTACTCGAAATTTGACACACAAAAGCTTTCAAGTCCAACAAAAATGACTATAACAATCTCCATCAATTTTATTCCACACAAAATACTTCTAAAGATGAAGTATTTATACACAGTTATTTACAAAATATCCTAGAATTATTCTAGGAATTATCTAAGGGAAATAAAATATCTTTACAACAAAAATACAGATAGTTGTTCAACAAATCAGCGAATTGTCCTATTTATCCAAAAGAAATAGAAATTGATTGAGGATAAGAAGCAGCTGGCTGCCTTGGTGTCCTCTTTGCTGGCTTTAGATATTTTAATTTGTTTTTGGAATCTGATCTGCCTTGTCTGATACTTTTTCTTGGATTCTCTTTATTCACTGATACTCTTTAAACTCTGATACTCTTTAACCATAGTCAAAACTGTTTACTGCTGTAAAAAATTATTTTGACTATAAATCAGAAAACAATTTTCTCCTCCTTTCATATGTCTATCTTTTATCCTTCATAATAAATTTGTGAGTGACTGCCAATCCTCATTTTTAGGAATTTGTATCTTTTTTAATTTCCTGAATTTTTCATCAGCTTCAATGTATCTGGCAAAATTTGGCTTGATGAAAAACAAGTTTCTTATCTCATGTTGCAAATATAATAAGTCTTCAAAGCTTTTGAGTAAGAATTTTTCTGTTGGAATGCCTTGTACTAGTGGTTTATTTAGTTGTTCCTTTGCAAATTCTCTGATATTTTTATGATAGTCATTCTGAGGCATTATTTTATCATTAATGACCATAATGTCAAGCAGTTCTTTTTGCCTCAAATTTGTAAACTTGATCATAAACCTGGTTATGGCAATATTCATATTCTCACACTTTTATTCTAGTTGCCTCATTAGATTCTTCTTTGTCGTAAATTTCCTAATTTATAGGATAGTTTCAGTCCTGTCACTGATCTTGAGTTCTTCTAATTCTTGTCTGTTTTTGTTGTTTAGGAATGTGATTAACTTTAAAGCTTGCTCTAGTTTGTCAGCCAGTTCACTTTGATTCTTTTGAATTTCTTCTTCAGCTGCTAGTAATAACTCTCTTTGTTCAAAGATTACCTGAATTGAAGGCCATACATCATGGATGGCTTCAATGACATTGTTCCAAAGACAATTTTTTATGTATGATTTTTGTTCCTTCAATGTCAATTCTTTATGCAATATATTTAATTCTTCATTCAATCTAATGGAATTTTTCTCATTTGTTTTTGCATTGATCTAAGTCCATTTGTTTGATTTCTCAAGATTTTCTTTCACCTGTTTCAATCTGCTGATTTCATTTGTCTTAAGAGACATTTCCTCCATGGCCTTTACCAGTTGGCTGACTTCATCTGTATGTTGAATTTATGTTGTAGATGATTCAGTAGTTGAGGTTGTGGATGAAGTTACTGGAACTGCAGTAGCCAGTGGTTCTTTAGCTTCCAACTTTTCAGCTAAATTTGAAGGCACTGCTATAGTGATTATAGTAATAACTGTAGGAATCTATGGTTCTTTTGGTGTTTCTTTCTCCTGGGCAAGCTTGTCCATCTGTATTTCCATTTCCTTAATTTGAGCTGTCAACTAAAAAATCAAATACATCATGTCATATTTTTATTTTTGTCCTTCTATTATTTCTTTTGTTTGAGGATGTTCACTTTGAGGAAGTTTAAGATGTTTCCTCAAAGCTGCTATGTCTTCATTCTTCTTTTTCACCAATAACCCTGCTGCTTTGATAATATCAGGGTCATAACCCACCTGCAAAACTAGTTCTTCTAAGGCTTTTATCGTGAGATCCTTGGCATACAATGAGGCATTGTCCATCTTCATCTGATCTTGCGAGTTGGAAATGGTGTTCTGGAGATTTTGAGCACTCATGGATTTATTTGTGACAGTGGAGTATAGAATTTCTGAAGTCTGTCTATGGAACTCAATTTGATCAAGAGCATGGATCTTATCTGTCTGGACTTCCAAATCAACTTTCTTATAATCTGCCACTGTCTTTGGAGATTTGACTGTGGGCTGCAACACTGAAATTATTAGATTTTGATTTGAATAATCAAATGCAGAAAGGAGATTTTTTTTCACACTTGGAGTCTATTTGAGATATTGAGAATAAATATTGTTTTTTATCTCCTCATTCTTCAGTTTGATTTGTTTATATTTTCTTTGATATCCAAATCTTTTTCCTCAGCTGCCCATGAGGAAGAGGCTTCCATGTTTTTCTATCTTTCCATCAACTTTGTATCTTCATTGTTGACTTGTTCTTCATTCTGATTCTTAGTAGTTGGCTCATTGATGATTACAATGGCAACATTTGTTTTTGGCAAATAAGTGTTGGTATTTATGAGCTTTGTTTCTTCCACATCAACTATTATCTTTCCTTTACCTACTGAATCTAACTTGGGCCTTTTGTTATATATTAGCTTGAATTTGGTTTCAGTTGTAGTTTCTTCCACATAGACTCCTTCTTCCCTTACTCTCTTAGTGGACTTTTCTAGCTAATTTGCAGTCTCTAAAGTATGACTAATATTACTTTTGTTTACTGCTTTTGTTAAATTATTTTCAGTCTACTCAATCTGATTTGCAAATTTTTCTATCTTTGGTTTTGCTTCATGGATGAAGGGTGTTAACTTGCATTTAACCCTTATTTTACTCAGTATTCCTTGTGGATCATAATTCCAAGGAAAACTTTCTTCAAATTTGAATTCCAACAACTGTTTTGATGCTTCTTTCTCTACATCCCTGTGATTGCAGATGAATGGCCCTATCTGATTTTTTAGTTTGAATTGAGTTTTCTTCTTTGCTACCATGAAATTTATAGAATCGAAGTTTAGGATTTGCCTGATATACTCCAAGGCAAAGATCCTCATTGAAGGATGTTTGGGTAATTTGTAAGGAAAAAAATTTGACCCAAAGACTCTGATCTCAGTATGATTTTCATATAAATATCAATCACCAATATTATTCTTCTCTGACAACTGCAATATATTTTTCATTTCTTCATTTATCCTTGGATGCTATCTTTTTGTTAACATTGTGATCACTGGATATAGGAATAACTCTAAAATTTCTGAATAAATGAAATCTGTATATTCTTTTCTAAGTAAAGATGTCCAGAAAATGATAGATAGAGGATTTCCTTCTATGTCAAGCTTTTGGAGAGTAACTGGAAAATTTTCGGATTGAAAGTATAAAAACATATGGAAAAGGAAGGAAGTATATATGAACACTCCTTCAATTGGGAAATTGGTCAATTGATAATGAATACTATCTACAATGAAACAAGCATAGTCAAAGATTACTGATGGGGGTTGCCCTGGGGAGAAAGTAGATAAGAACCCCAAGATGGACTCATCGATGTGTTCATCAGTAAAATATCCTAGGATGAAGGAAAGCATGGAAATCACATGTATTGAACCTTCTGGGAATTTGGCAGTAGAATATGGGGGATTTAGTTTAGGAATTTCTACATGCAAAGGCATAAATGTCTGAAAAATCATGAATCTCTTGGGAAAATTTAGGCCAATATATAGCTTGGTGAGGGCCTCTATGGATAAAGGGACTGCTTGGCGGTCAGGCTGAAGCTGTAGCATTTGGTTAGTTGATTCACCATTAATGGTGAAAAGCATTTCTTTATTGACATTTACAATGGCTATTTGATCAGGTACATAATGTTGTTGACATAACCTAATGACTTCCTGGCATGGATGGGTTAATGGGACAACATACTTAGGAAAATGGGATTCCCAAATATGGACTTCTTCTTCATTATCTAAGGATTTATTGTAACACTAATTATGAATATCTAGAAAGTTAAATTCAACAATGGGATCTATTATCTTGTAATCAAAATCAGCCAATGGAATATGTTCAATGTCTGTAATTGGGGGTTGTAAAGGATTGACAACAATAGCAGTCTTAGAAGTCATAGAAGGGGTTGGTTGAGGCACATTGGAAGTTTTAGGTTTGCTAGAGCTCTGCTTTTTAGGCATTTTGGGCTACTTAAGCAAGTTTAGACAATTTGCAAAGGTATTTTTACTTTTAGCAGAGGCTTATTGGATAAAAGAGGCAAAGTATAGTCTTTTCTTAGGGCTTTCTTTAAAATTAGGTTTGTCAAAGAAATTTACAGGCTTTTGAACTGGCTTAAAGAAATAAACAAAGGTTTCTTGAGTCTTTTGCTTTGAAATTGAGTTGTAAGTATTTTGAAAATTGGTCATAGAGGCTTAGGATACCTTCAGAGGTTTTCTGGCTTAATTCAAGGCTTAAAATAGTTCACCAAACTATAAAAACTCACAAATTTCATCAAAAATTGAGCGCAGTAGTAAAATAGAGTTTTTGGAAAAGATTTGATAGGGTTTGGCATGTTTTTAGACTATTTTGATGGCTTCTTTTGTTGGTTTGTAAGCTCTAAATGTGTTTTTGTTATTTAAAGGCCTTTTTTATTTGATTGCAGGCTCGAATTTCAAATAAATACCTGTTGTACGCAGGTATTAGGTTTCAGAACAATTTCTAAGGTTTTTTTAATGAACAACAACTTCTCTAAAGCTTCTGGAGCAATTTAAAGCTCCTCGGCGGTCTTCAATGGTCACAGGGAAAATTTTGCAGGCTTTTGTCATGAAAATGGTGGAAAATGGTTGTTTTTACAGTCAGGGAGGCTTACACTTGGTTTATGCGTGGAAAAGGTAGGAAACGAATTCATTTCCAATGTTTTGTATGCATATTAGGGCTAATGGAAAATGGCATTCAATTGCAGTCACATTGGGCGGGAACAGTGGTTTCAGGCTTCAAAGGATTAAAAACAGGCAGTGGCTATCATGTGACATTACAATGATAAGTGGTTTCAGGGCTAACCCACGCGATCCAATAAGAAATGGGCACGTGGAGGAGAGATAGAATTATGAAACCACCCATTTCACACAGATTTTTCGTGGGGGTGATCGCACAAATTTTCTACGCGATATTGTGTTTTGACCATTGGATTTGGGGTTCGTTTACGAACGACCCATATTGGTTGGGGAGTTGCGTCGGAATGGAAGTGGGGTAGGGGTTTCATATTTGTGGTGGGAATGGTTTAATATTTATAAAAATATGTTTTAATAAAGTTTAAACCTTTGCCTTTATGTGGTATGACGTATATAATGTTTAAATCAAAACATTGTGAAATGTTTCAATTATTCATATGCGAGCACAGGTCTGATATTATATAGTTTTTCAACGTTGAACAGTTGTTTAAAAATATAGGGGCAGGATATTTTCATATAGATATGTTTAGACCAATGGGATAATTGGGAGGGGTTTTATATTTGTGCACATGGGATATAAAACATTGGTCTAAACTTAAAATAAAGGGTTTGGGTGTTTATTTTAAATATAAGGGAATTGATACTACAAAGGTAGGAGTATCTAGGGATTTAATAAAATAAAATTTAGTACGTAGTTAATATGGAATGAAGGGATAGTGAAAAAGAAACAAAATACATGTTAACTCTAAGTAAAGTGACAAAAAATAAAGCATTGCTTATCTTTATTGTATTATTTCACACTTTTAACTTAGGATGCACTTTAACTTAGGATAAATGCATTTTGAGGGTTTATGAATGATTTTTGAAAGTGAATGAGATTAGCTATTTAGGGTTTAGCTTTTACTAAGTAAAAATGGATTTTTACTTAGGAAAAGGGATTATGATTTGTGAATGAAGGGTAAATGTTGATGAATGTGGGTCTAGTGTGGGAATTCAATATTTTTAAATAATTAGTCATTGAGCCTTGGGTCCGGTCCCAACAAAAGTCAGAGAAATGATCTGAGCCTTTTTGACTGATAGTTTAGAATACTGAATATTTATAGGGGAGGGGAAATTAGTAATTTTACCCAATGATGCTTTATTACATGATTTCTTAATTGCTTTCTACCTACCCATATTTATTTCTAACATTTTTACTTCATTTTCATGGGTGCATTTAGGCTTGCAACCCTAAAACATTTTCTTTCAAAGCATAAAACTATCTAAGTCTACCTTATTTCATCCGAGGGTTCCGATTAAACTGCTAAGCTCCTCAATGTTCTCTACCTATCTACTAATTTGTCAAGTTCAAATTGTTTGACAAATCTTTATTCTCTATCTAAAACATGAAATTGAAAGCATGAAAAGTTAATATTAGACTGTTTAGTTGATCATGGATTATGGAATTTATTGACACTCTGCACATAATCATTATTCTTGCAATAAAATTAAAATTAGTGGAATTTGGATTTTCTCACTTTTAGGTCTTATTTTATCTCTTTTTTCTTTTGGGGTCTATATTTTTCTAAGTCCTTTGATCTTTCTTTGAGGACTTTTTACCCTCTTTTTGGCTTTTCTTATTTTTTCATTTTTTTCAAAATATGGGAAAACAACTTGCAGAAAGCAAGGTATGTACATATTGACAAGACTATCATAGCCAATTTAAAATTTATAAACCATATTATTATAGGACCCTAACAATGGCTCCACATGGGGATGGCATTTCCTGGTGAAATGTCAAGAACTTTAAGACTAGTAGCCTTTGGAATTTGACTGTGATGACCCTGTAAATGTCTTCTGATGTCTGAAATTTATTCATACTTATGATATTTACCTCTCAAATCTTAGGGCCTTCTCTCCGGGCTTCAACTTTTTTAGGGAAACATCCAATCCAATCTAAAATCTGCAATGTATATGTACAATGATCAAAGTCAATAAAAAATAACTGTTTTTTAAATCAGGAGAGTAGTACTGCTTCAACATTCTGCCATTTACTGGTCCTTCTTGCAGATCTGTTCTATCCATTTCTTTCAAAAAGAAAGCATTATTACCTCTATATCCATAAATCACATAAGGTTCCCGGATGCTGGTGCTATCAGGCGCGTTGGAGCTGATGGGACGGGGGTCTAGCCGGACGGTACGCCACATGCCATCCCGCAGGGAGAACGTCACTCCAGCCTTAAACATGTTTATGTGGAGTTCAATTGCATTAATTCCGGGTGCACTTCACAACCTGGTTGCCGCTCCACGATGCATTCTCAACTGCTATGTATTGGATCGACCTTCGGTGCACATTAAAGACCATTCATTGTAGTTGATCTACCGCTGCAAGGCCGACCTGATAAAAGACATGGACCTGTCTTCTGTTCCGAGTTCTTCTCCCTCACCGGTGAATTGGTGCTGCAGTCCAACTGCTGGAATTGCCAACGAACGCACCGTCACTGGTAAGCAAAGGTGTATCAATTGTTGCCTGGAGCTTGGTGATAACCTTCATTTCTCGCTCTCTGGTTCCTGCTTGCTAGCCTCTATCTCCCTGTACTCCAATCCGACTTTGCCCTCTGTCTACTCTCCAGTTCCCTGGCCTTCTTGCCTTGGCTCAGCTGAGAACATGCCTTGCCTCAAGCATAGAATGCGTTTTAGGCGCGGTTTCACCCGGAGCCGTGTGAGGCATTCTCCTTCCTCCTCTAGCTCGCCTGCTGGGACTTCTTCCCCCTCGGATAGTCTTCACAGTCTTCTTCATGGCCGTTTGCTTCGTTCAGGTCGCAGGCTGGACTCGCCCTCGTCTTCTGCTCTCCCAGCACAATCCCACACTGCCCTTTTCTCCTTTGACCGCTCCCTCAATCGTCCAAGAGTCACTACTGCCATCTCGGTTGTGTTTCTTGAGGAGCCCCAGGACGAGCAGCTCCAGAATCCTTCGGAGGGGCAGGTCATTAACGGCAACACGAAGCAGGAACAAGCTCTACAGGATCCGGGCATCACGGGGCAAGGCAAGGCGAAGCAGGCGGTCGCTCCTCCCTCCGGGAAAGTGATCCACTCTGTCGATGACCTATACAACGACCGTGGCGAACTGGATGAATACTGGTGTAGGGTTGAACAAGTTGCTCCTGATGAGTAGTTCTGCCTCTCAATTATGGTTTCCTTTCTATGTTTCTGCCCTCTCCATTGGGCGTGTTTTTGAATTTCATGAGGTTTCATGCTATTACTATCATGGTTTTTGTTTTTGTCAGTACTCTAAGTATCCCGATCCCCAACGTGGGTTTTTTTATGGTGGTCTCAATAGGTTGGTTTCCCTCCTACAGGGCAGTCTCAAACTCCGTTATTACAAGTCTAAAATGCCTCATCATTAGGCAAGCTTAAGGCTTTGACTTGCTGTACACTACTTTTTCTGTTAATAGACTAATTTTACTTAGAAAAAAAAAAAGGACCATCTTGAGTAAGAATGTCTTTTACTACAGAATTTGGGACATAGGCAATAATGTGAGAGTACAGAATATAAACTCTGAAGTCTTTAATGGCATTTACCAAAGCTAAGGCTTGTTTTTCCATGATGTTTTACTTCAAAGGGGAATCTCTAAGGGTTTTTCTAAAGAAATCTATGGGATGTTCAAATCCTTGGTCCTTTTTCTGCAGTAAAACTACATCGATGGTGTGTTTTGAAGCAAATGAAAAAATTATGAAATCCTTCTTAAAGTCAAGACTAATTAGGACTAGAGTTTTGGTTAAGGCTTGCTTGATGGAGTCAAAAGATTGTTTGGTCTCAATAGTCCATTTAATAACTGAATCTTTTTAAGCATGTTTTTTAGTTCTCTAATTATCTCATCTAAATTGGATATGAATCTTCTTAAAAAATTAATCTTACCTAGAAAGGCTTGTAATTATTTGATATTTCTTGGTGGATTGATGTTAAGAATTGCTTCTATCCTAGAAGGATATATTTTGATTCCTTCTTTAGAAAATATGTGTCTAGGTAACTTGCTTTCTTCTAACCCAAATAAACTTTTCTTAGGGTTTAAAGAGATGCCAAATTTCTTGCATTTAATAAAAACTTTTCTCAAATGATCCAAGTGTTCATTATTATTTTTGGAAAACATAGTAATGTTATCTAAGTAAATCACTAAGAAATCATGTATTTCCTTTGCAAAAGCTATGTCCATAGCTCTTTGAAAGGTTACCCCTGCATTCATTAAACCAAAAGGCATTTTTACATACATAAAAGTGCCCCAAGGAGTATTAAATGTTGTTTTGGCTTGATCTTTTTTTTGGACTAAAATTTGGTTATATCCTGAAAAACCATCTAAAAGTGAAATCCTAGAAGAGCCAACTACCCTTTGTAATATGTGGTCCATTTTAGGTAAAGGGTAATTATCTTTTAAGGACACTTTGTTTAGAATCCTAAAGTCAACACATAATCTAATCTCTCCTGTTTTCTTTCTTGTTGGAACTAGGTTGGAAACCCAATCAGAATATCTAATTGGTGCAATTATCTGTGCATCATATATTCTTTTCACTTCCGTTTCTATCAAATGCAATAAAACAGGGTTAATTTTTCTCAACTTTTGTTTAAAGGATTTTTTATCTTCTTTTATTGAAATTTTCTGTTGAATTATGTTGGTATAATACGATTTGAGATCCTCATAACCCCAAGAAAAATCATCTTGATATTCCTTTAAAAGAATAATATATTTTTCCTTTTCTTGTTGAGGTAAGGTTTTGGAAAGTTTGATTATTTTGGGTTTTAACTCTATACCAATATTTCATTCTTCTATATCAGATCTAACTGGATCCATTTTTGGTTTTATAGCTACATCATTTGAGTCAAAAATATCTTCCATGGGAGTTAAACCTTTGGGTAATAAATTATCTCTAAGATTCAATATGTCAGATTCATCATCAATAATTTCTTCAATCTCTACTTTCTCTAAGTTATCTATATCTGATTGACTAAATCTAGTTGGTTTAAAAAACTTTGCTTTAGTTACATCTATGTTATTCAAATCAATTTCACAATCTAAATATTGATCTATAGTACAATATATGTCTATCTTACAGTTCTAAAATTCACCTCCATTGTTCATAAATTTGTAAATATGTTCATCTTGAGAAAAAAATTGCCAATATTTGAGGTTGTCTGGAATTATTGGTCTATGCTTGAATTCAACAGTATATTTGTGATTAGGTTGGAATGGTAAATTGCATGTACTAGCAAAGGTTGCTAGATAGTGAGCCTGTATATTTTGTTTTCTAAGTATAGCAACAAATTTACATTCCAATAAATCATCAGTTAAATCTATCACAGTGTCTCTGTATCTACTTAGTCTAGGATTGTAAACAAAATATACTCCTTTTACTTCTTTTATGATCAACTCTAGATCTCCCATGATTAATATTCTTTTGCCTCCTGAGTTCCTAATAATTTGGATTCCTAGAATGAGGGCTTCATACTCAGCCATATTATTGGTACATTTGAAATTGAGCCTGAAAGCATGGCCTTCTAAGTGATTAGTCTTCATGATGGTTATCCAAACTCCTGCTCTTGCTCCTAACTTATTTACTGAATCATCAAAGTCTAAATGCCATAAAGATTCATGAAATATATTATCATTGTTTGGTGTTTTATTTTTCTCTATTAGTTCAGTTTGGATTTCATTAGTTTCAGAGTTACACAAGATAAAAGAATCAAGGTCAGTTGGTGTGGAATAAATTGGGTAATTTATAGATCTTTCTACACTACTGACCATGTACTTCATCAACGTTTCCCTATATAACTTCTTAGGCTGACCAAAAACTGATATAGTAGAATAAGACATGTCCAATTGTAGATATCCCTGTAACTTTGCTCCCCATGAGCGAGATAGTAACATTCCATATTTAAGTGGGATATCAACTACTACAATGTCCATTAATATACTCTTACCAGGATATTGAACTAGTGTTATACACAAATATTTGATTAAACTTAGGCATTTAACTTTACTTGAATCAAATTAAAACAAATCTTTGTAGGGTCTTGTGATTTCTAAATTCAAAGTTTCCATTATGGCTTTGGGCATTAGATTATGGGAAGCTCCTGAATCTAGCATTGCATTGTGTAAAAGTTGATCATGAATGATAAGGCTCATATAAAATGGAGGAACTGCTCCATCTACATGTTTTCCATTCACATTTGGGCCAAAAATAAATTCTGGCTGATCATCATTTAGATTTATAGAATCTTCTCCATCATTTATGTTTAATGTTTCAGTTATGGTTGATTTATACAAGTCATGTTTTACTAATTCTGTCAGAGGAATTGGTATTTTTATCTTTGCAATTTCAAATTTTATGTTGAATGTAGGTTGTGATTTACTTATTTGAATCAATTATTATTTGGTAATTGTAGTTTGTCTTGGTTTGTCTTTTTTTTCTACAGTTCTGTTTTCATTTTCAGTTGGTTTGACATTCTCTGTTTGAGTTACTTGAGTTTTACTTCTCCTAATTTTCTTTTCAAGCATTGTTTGTGAAGCAGTAGATTTTCTTTCAGACTTAGAATTATCAGTAGATGTTTTTGAAGTAGAAGTTTTTGGATCCACTGATTTAGGATTAGCAGAGGGTATTTTAGGATCTAAATTTGTTGATTTAACAGAATTAGAAGCTTTTACAGCAGCAGATTTCTGCGAATCTTTTGTAGCTTGAGCAACCTCATCAGTTATATCAACAATCTTGGGGCTTGATGTATTTTTAGGACTATAATTTTTTTGGGAAGAACTAAAGTTTTGCTTATTTTTCCTTGGGAGAATTTGCAGAACTTTTGTTTTGGCAGCTTCTACTATTTTATTATTCTGTGTTTGGGTAGTTTTCTTGGTAGAAGACTCATTTTTTTTCTTATTTCTAAGGTTATATTGACTGTGTATTTCATTTATAGAATAATCATAACCTTGGTTATAATCAAAGTATTCACTTGAATATAATTTGACTTGTTGGAGTTCAAATAATTCCTGATCTTCCTGAGTGAGAAAAATAATATTATTATCATCTATTCCCATTAGATTTATTGCATCCTCATCATCATCATTATTCTGAGAACTTTCAGCATAGTTCTCTTGGAAGGGGGGCCTTATTGTCTGGTCTGGGTTGTGTCTTTTTATTTTCCTGAATTTGTGTTTTTCCTAAAATTGGGATTTCTGATTTGTTGTTGATTATCCCATTGAGGTCTTTGCTCTATGTTATCTAGTCTATCCATCATCCTCTCTAAATTTTTGGCTAGCATGTCTCTTTTTGTGTCTGAATTGGAAGTTTCTTCTTTAATGATCACTCTTCTCTCATTTCTTAGTCTAGATTTTCTGGCTAAAATGTTTACTTCTACACCAACAACATCTATTTGCATTCTTTCTAAGGTTTTTTGCATTGCTTTCGCTCAACTGATAAGCCATGTCTGTGTCAAATCCATCAGGGAATTTGAGTAGGACAGAATCAGGAGTGGGTTTAATATTTGCAGGGATGGAATTGTAAACACTGTTATATCTAGTGCAATAGTCTTGGACTGATTCATTTGGAGCTCTTCGCATGGCATCAAATTCAAATAATATCTAGAGTGGATTCTTTTTCTTTTCCCATTTATTTAAAAACAATCTATGAAACACAACTGAATCAGTTACACTACCGGTAGCAAGACCTTTAAACCACTTCTTAACTTCTCCTATTAATATTTGTGCAAATAACCTCATTTGAACATCTGAATCATCAATCTCATGGAGTTCAAAGAAATTTGTCATTTAGTTATGTTTTGTTGGGCTGTATAATGGGTAGTGGCATCAAACTGTGGTATCTTACTCTGGTAGTCTTGAGGCATGTCCTGAAGCTATACTGGTAAGACAAGGGGAGCATACCTCGTAGCCATAGCTTGAAGTTTATCTTGGTTAGGAGGTAAAGTAGAAGTGCTTGGAGCTGAACTGTGTAATGTTCCCACTTAGCCTTAGCTAAGAGGAACATTCAATTTTTTTTTAATTCTGTTGCATGAATAAATGAATAAATGAGGACATGTAAAACTCCTGAAAAGTATGAATAAATCAATGCCCATGTGAAAAAAGATAAATCAAGGCCATGTAAATAATCAGTTGCAGGTGTGAAAGAGGTTTGAGATACATACTGGGTCAACCTTGACCAAATCAACAGCGTTGTCTAGGTGCATTGCATCTCCAAAAGGGACAGCGTAGTTCTAGAAGAAGGTCTCTCATGTGAAAAGGGCTAACTCATCAAGGTGGTTTATGGTTTGCAAAGGCTTTCTCATCTTATCAAACGAAAGGGAGGGCAGCAAGAGAGGGTTGTTGGTTGATCATATTTCTAAGTATTTGTCTGTTTAGACAAATACCATTCTCTACTATTTAGTGGAGGATTGTATTTGGAATTCGTATGAAGGGATTTCACCTCTTCCTTTGAGGATTCTTGGAGGAGTGTTTTTCTGAATTGATCCACTATTAGGCTTGAGGCCAAGCTCTACTTACATTGACAGCGCTGATCCATTGAGGGTTTTGCTGTCTCTGCAAGCTGCATCAATTGGGAGTCTAGATATGCAGAGATCTAGTGTATTTTTGGAGCCTCTTCTCATGGAGTGTGTCTTTTAACCTCCTGGAAGAGTGTCTCTTCTCTTTGTACTTCAGATCTGCAATTTTACAGTGGTTATCTATGAAATTTGAGTTACAACACTATTTCCATGAGTAGACTGTGTTATTTTTGTATGAGGTTCTTCATGGTGTTTTTCTCATAGTTTAGATCAGAGATCTCTAGTGCTGAGTTTTGCCTTCCACTTGGTGATCCATGGATTAGCTTGCTGATCTATGTTCTATTTAGATCTGATCCATTGTAATGAAATTTCATATTCAGAAATTTACTGCATCATTTTACAGATCTGCAACTTGTTTCTCAGATCTACTCTTATTTATGCATGCTTTTGTCAAAATTCCAAGGGGATCTTGAAGAGAAGACTATCTAGCTTCCAGATCTAAAATAGATATGATTTTTAGTCCATAGATCTATCCTAGATCTAATTTTTAACTTCCAGCTACTGAAGCTCCTTAAAAATAATGTTTTTGAGCCATTTCTGCAAATGTACATGTGTTCTAGCTCCCTTTTCTGAAGATTTCTTGCTGTATTGTCTCATGCATTCTACTGTATAGTGAAAGAGCTTCATCATAATGCTGATTTTATACTGTATTGCTAAAATATAAACCTCCTTGCTGATCTGCACTGAATATTTGATAAAACTGCGCAATTTCTGAAGCAGTGTTTACATTTGGCTGCAGCCTTCCTCTTTGGGTGTTTTTTAGCTAGTCTAGTTTTTGGGAGATCTGTTTAATGTATCTAAACTGATTTTTTATGGATTAGATTCCATATATAAGTCACATACAATGTAAATAAGAGGAACCAAGTCCTGATCTACGTTTCTATTGCACATTTTTTCTTATACAACATTTTTCTTGAGCACATTGTTGATATTCTTGAAAAAGGGATATTACGGTGGTATCAGAGCTCCCTTCTTGGCGCAGCCTGTACTTTCCTTGGAGCACTAGTGATGCTGCATTTAGAAGAAGAAGATCCTCTCACTAAGAGGGGGAGGAGGTACCAGAATAGAAGTCATAAAAAGTATGACTACACTACTAATAATCTTGACAAGGGTCAAGACAAGGGGAAAGCCCCTGAAGCTGTGAATGAAAAGGAAGCAAAGGATTTTGCAAAAACTCTTCTGGAGACCATGAAAGATCTTTCCAAGGAGATCAAAGAGATGAGGGTGAACAGAATGACGGAATCTCCTGAGAGATTTCAGTTGGGAAAAAGCTCATATATGTCTTATCATGGGACTGGTCAACCAGTGAATTTGCCACCAGCCCCCTAAGCTTCAAAACGCTCCACTATGCCTACCTTCTTGGCTATGGAGAATGAAGGGACACATGAGCAAGCTTCTCTTGAAGAATACTTTGTGGAGTATGACTCTCAAAGTCAGAGATTCAAGGATAACTTGTGTTTCCAATACTTTTGTCACATTAAGGACAGAAGAAGACCAGGGCAGTAGTATAGAGATGGTGCTTTCTTCCGTGGTAGACACCACACCATGGGCGGATTATTTTTGCCCAAGTTCGATGGATCATCCTCCAGTTCTACCAAGGCATGGGTAGAAAAGTTGGATATCTATTTCCAGCTGAACAAGGTCCCTGAAGTCGAGGCCATCAAGATTGCAGCGCTGCACTTTGAAGGTGAAGCACACAATTGGTGGTTCCATGGATTGTCTACCTTGGGACACATCAATGTGACTACCTAGGCTGAGTTCACTAGAATATTGGTGGAGAGGTTTGACAGGAAGGATCCTGAAGCACCCTTCATAAGCCTTGCAAAACTGAAGCAGTCGAGAGATGTAGAGACTTATATCTCTGAGTTCCTAAGATTATCATTCATGGTCCCTGATTTATCTATAGCAAGGAGAGTCTACATGTTCATTGATGGCCTGGAGGAACCCTTGCATGGATTGGTTAAATCTACCAAGCCCATCACTTTGCATGATGCCATCGAGAGAGCTAGAGATTTCCAAGATGCCTAGCCAAAAGCAAAGGCAACTTTCCAAAGCAAGGCCCCTCACTTTTCTAAGGGGAAAGAAGGGAAAGTTGCTCCTCCCAAGGAGAGCTCTTTGAAGAAACCTCTTGATATTGATCTCAGGAGAGAATTGAGGAAGAAGAAGTTGTACTTCACTTTCCAAGAGTCATGGGTACCCAGACATAGGTGTGCTGCTGGAAGAGCACACTACATATAAGTCTTCTCTAATTTGGAGGAGGAAGATGATGATGAGGAACCTAGGAAGGGTCACAGCGCTGATGATGAGGAGGGAGAACAAACACCCACCAGAGATGGGAAGGGAGCCTTTGCTCCAACCAGTGGGACTCTTGCCTCTTTGAGAGGAGTGCCTAAGCACTTGACCCTAAGAGTACAAGGTTTAGTTATGAATCAGAGAGTATCTGTACTAATTGACAGTGGGGAAACCCACAACTTTATTGATGCTCATCTTGTGCAAAAAAGGGGAATCCCCACTGATACTTTTGAGGGATTTTCTGACTTGGTTCTGAGAGATAGGACCATGTAGTGCATGCAATATGTTTCATCACTCTCTGTCACTATGGGATCCTACACCCTAGTGGATCATTTCGTTGCGGTTGACATACCAGACACCAACATCATCTTGGGTTTCCAATGGCTGATTACCTCGGGGAAGGTTACCACTGATTGGAAAGATTTTCAAATGGAGTGGGTGGACTTGAAGAGTGGGAAACCACAAATGATACAAGGCATGCACACTTATCTTTCACCTAATGTTTCCACACAAACAACAGAGATGGATTTGCGTTGTGGAAGCAGGGATCTCACAGTCCCTTCTCTCATGTTCATGAGTATGTTTCAAGGGACATTCTTATCTTATGTAAGGCCACCTGTAATGCCATCAGATTCAGATCTTGTGGGGGAAGCCTCATAAAGTGCTGCTCCAAATCTAGATCCAGGAAGGATTGGAGCAATAGAAGACCAAGCTACAGTGCTATGGGAGGAGAAGAATGGGAGGATCAACCCTCCAAAAAACCACTTTGGCATGTGTAATGTCAAAA
The DNA here is from genome assembly GCA_034641835.2 of Pinus albicaulis. Taxonomy (NCBI): domain Eukaryota; kingdom Viridiplantae; phylum Streptophyta; class Pinopsida; order Pinales; family Pinaceae; genus Pinus; species Pinus albicaulis. The sequence goes on from CM076572.1 coordinate 771,747,931, forward strand.
ATAAAATCAGCAACAAGACAAGCACTCCCATGGATGTATCAGCAGCACTGTCATTTTTTAGCAGTATGGATCTTTATTGGAGATCTCAACTCCTTATGGAGTACTCCAAAGATCTTCACACTGGGATGATACTAGATGGCATGAAGCAAGAGGGAGGCTATTTGGTCCATGAAGGGTTCATTTATCATCTTGGTAGAGTATTATTGTCTAAAACCTCCAAGCTTAAGCAAGAAATACTACAAAGGGCACATAAAGAGTTCCTTTCTAAATATATGCAGTCAGCAAAGATCTATACCCTAATCATGAGGAGTTTTGATTGGGAGGGCATGAAGGAGGAACTACATCAACACTTATAAGAGTGTCGGAGTTATGAGGAGTTGGGGCAGCCAAAGGACTCTAAACAGGAGTCATTTCAGCCATCTCTTCATTCTCTCGAAAGAGGAGAAATGCTTGTGCCCAACTCCATGTGTGTGGGAGATTTGAATGGTAAAGAATCTGATCCTATGGAGCATGTTTATTTTTCTGATTTGACATATTCTCTTACCTTTTGTATGCATGCCATGGCTCCTAAAGGGAGTGATATTACATGTAGATCTCATGGCATTGGTAAGGCCAATAAAAATTCTGAATTTGGTCACTCCCCTGAGGTGCAAAGGGAGATTCTTTTTCATGATGGGTGCTTCCCAAAGGCACCTAACTTGTGTATCACTTTCATCCATGTTAAGGTGACTCATGCAGAAAATTTGTGGTGGGAGTACCACTTACCACACTCAGATCTACTAAAGATAAGGAGTGCATTGCGTTGGCATCTTATGTGGGAATGCAACCCGCCTCCTCAAGTGAAAATTTCAGTTTTCATATATGTGATTTTGCTTCCATACATAGATGATATGTTAGTATTGTCTATGGATTTGTATGGTCAAAGGGTGGGCAGTTTATATGTACCACATGGGATGGAACTTCAACCTGTTCTTCATGATACATGTTTTAGATGTAGCATTGCTTCACCCATGTTTATTTCTGTTGAGTTCTATGCTCCTGAAGGGATGGACTATGCCCCTATTATGTTAGCCTTGGAGGAGCAATTTTTGATGTATTGGCTTAATGAGCACTTGGCCCATGATTTAAAATTGATCCTTGATGCTGCCATCAATGGAGAAGGAGAAGAACTACAGCTCTTACCCTATTAGTTGCTTGAGGACAAGCAACATTTTGGAGGGGAGGACTGTAATGTTCCCACTTAGCCTTAGCTAAGAGGAACATTCAATTTTGTTTTAATTCTTGTTGAATGAATAACTGAATAAAGGAGGACATGTAAAACTCCTGAAAAGTCTGAATAAATCAATGCCCATGTGAAAAAAGATAAATCAGGGACATGTAAATAATCACTTGCAGGTGTGAAATAGGTCTGAGCTAAAGACTGGGTCAACCTTGACCAAATCAACAACGTTGTCTAGCTTCATTGCATCTCCAAAAGGGACAGCACAGTTCTAGAAGAAGGCCTCTCATGTGAAAAGGGCTAACTCATCAAGGTGGTTTAGGGTTTGCAAAGGCTTTCTCATCTTATAAAAGGAAAGGGAGGGAAGCAAGAGAGGGTTTTTGATTGATCATATTTCTGAGTATTTGTCTGCTTAGACAAATACCATTCTCTGTTGTTTAATGGAGGATTATATTTGGAATTCCTATGCAGGGATTTCACCTCTTCCTTTGAGGATTATTTGAGGAGTGTTTTGCTGAATTGATCCACTATTAGGCTTGAGGCCAAGCTCTACTTACATTGGCAATGCTGATCCATTGAGGGTTTTGCTGTCTCTGCAAGCTGCAACAAGTGGGAGTCAAGATCTGCAGAGATCTAGTGTATTTTGGGAGCCTCTTCTCATGGAGTGTTTCTTTTAACCTCTTGGAAGAGTGTCTCTTCTCTTTGTACTTCAGATCTGCAATTTTACAGTGGTTATCTATGACATTTGAGTTACAACGTTGTTTCCATGAGTAGACTGCGTTATTTTTGTATGAGGTTCTTCATGGTGTTTTGCTCATAGTTTAGATCAGAGATCTCTAGTGATGGGCTTTTCCTTCCACTTGGTGATCCATGGATTAGATTTCTCATATATGTTCTGTTTAGATTTGATCCATTGTAATGAAATGTCATATTCAGAAATTTACTGCATTATTTTATAGATTTGCAACTTGTTTCTCAGATCTACTCTTATTTATGCATGCTTTTGTCAAAATTCCAAGGAGATCTTGAAGAGAAGACTATCTAGCTTCCAGATCTGAAATATATCTGATGTTTTGTCCGATTATCTGTCCTAGATCTAAGTTTTAACTTCCAGCTGCTGAAGCTACTTAAAAATAACGTTTTTGAGCCATTTCTGCAAATGTACATGTGTTCTAGCTCCCTTTTCTGAAGATTTCTTGTTGTATTGTCTCATGCATTCTACTATATAGTGAAAGAGCTTCATCATAATGCTGATTTTCTGTTGTATTACTAAAATATAAACCTCCTTGCTGATCTCCACTGAATATCTGATAAAAATGTGCAATTTCTGAAGCAGTGTTTGCATTTGGCTGCAGCCTTCCTCTTTGGGTGCTTTTTAGCTAGTCTAGTTTTTGGGAGATCTGTTTAATGTATCTAAAATGATTTTTTCATATGAAATTCCATATATAAGTCCCATACAGCGTAAATAATAGGAACCAATTCCTGATATGCGTTTCTGTTGCACATTTTTTCTTATACAACGTTTTTCTTGAGCACATTGTTGATATTCCTGAAAAGGGGATATTACAAACTGGAAGTGATAGATGATGAAATAAAAGATGTATTTGAGATGTTGGGAAATGAAACTGGAATATATGTGGAACTACAAGGGAATGAGAATGATGTGCTTGAAAAATCAAAAGGTGAGCTAGTGGATATATTGGATGAAGTGGGTGGTGGAAATAGTACTCTATGCTGTAAAGGTAGTCTAGAGATAAATATATCTGTAGATGTGGTGGTATTGGAAGCTATATTGATGTAGCAGCATATAGAGATGAATCTACAGCTGGTATTATGGTGGTATATAACTGTGAAACTAAAGGCTTAGTGGTATATGCTGACAATTGAGCTAATTCAATAGCTTCATCAATATATTTGAGAATAATAGTATTAAGTTCTTCAATTTTAGTCTGATATTCAACTTTCTTTTATTTATATTCTACTATAATATTTTTTTGTTTTGTTTCCAAGAATGAAATAAAAATAGGGTCTAAAACAGTAGTATAAAGATCACTTTCATATTGACTTCTAAATAGAGAATGTTCAAATTTCAGATCAAAATCTATATCTTGCAAACTTACTAATTCTTGTGGTAATTAATTATCTCTTTTTAATGACACTTCAGCTTCTAAATTTTGTATCTATTTTTTATTTTTACCAATTCGGTCTATATTTTTTACTATAGCAACAGGTTTAGGATCCGGGTTAGACCTGGTATAGTAAATTTTCCTAGAAGCCATAATTATTATTTTCAATACCCACAACTTATGAAAGCAATCTTAAAGTAAAAGGATGAATAAAATGATTTTCTTTAAGACTAGTTTTATGACTGAGGATTGGTTAGCTCCCCAATATGGTCGCCAGTAATGTTATCACTCTAGTAATTCTAAAGTTGTGATATTTTTGGTTTTTAGTCAAAGAATACTAGAGGTAACCAGAAACCGACTTCAAACTCTAGGATCTAGCCTTCCTAGGGTTCAGAGAGAGCTCTCTCTTTAAATTTTAACTTTGTTTTGATTTGTAAATATTAGGCTAGTTATGAATGTACAACTTTGGTTTGGTTTTGGTAGATTTGGTCGAAAAAATCACTTTGAAAAGATGGATAGTGGGAAATCTATTTGTCCATTTGGCTAAGGAGTCAAAATCAAGCAAACAGAACTGGGATCAAGGCCAAAAGGTCAAATGTTTTTAGGGCAAGATAGATAACCCTTGAAGATATTGGAAAGTTGTTTTTGTGAGAGGTTATGATCGAGATAAAGGGAAATTAAGAATTATTTGATCTGGAAAAGGAAGTAGTAGGAAGAGGTCAAACGAGAGAGGGATAAATTAAGGGTTCCCTACACTTGAAATCAGAGGAAAATATACAAATGATGACTAGTTGAAAACAGGGTGCTCTTAACAAATCTTGTAGTAACGCTCCTAATTATTCATTCAGATTTAGAAAAAAAATTGATGGATGTATGTAACAAAGAAATATAACAATGACAATTGAGGAAATACTTCACTCCAAATAGCTCATCACAGGAATCATGAAGTATGATGCCAATTGGTTTGATCTAGCCTGCTACTCGAAATTTGACACACAAAGGCTTTCAAGTCCAACAAAAATGACTATAAAAATCTTCATCAATTTTATTCCACATAAAATACTTCTAAAGATGAAGTATTTATACATAGTTATTTACAAAATATCCTAGAATGATTCTAGGAGTTATCTAAGGGAAATTAAATATCTTTACAACAATAATAGAGACAGCTGCTAAAAAAATCAGCAAGTTGTCCTATTATCCAAAAGAAATAGAAATTGATTGAGGATAAGAAGTAGTTGGCTGCCTTGGTGTCCTCCTTGCTGGCTTTAGATATTTTAATTTGTTTTTGGAATCTGATCTGCCTTGTCTGATACTCTTTCTTGGATTCTCTTTATTCACTGATACTCTCTAAACTCTGATACTCTTTAACCATAGTCAAAACTATTTACTGCTGTAAAAATTTATTTTGACTGTAAATCAAAAAACAGTTTTCTCCTCCTTTCATCTGTCTATCTTTTATCCTTCATAATAAATCTGTGAGTGACTGCCAATCCTCATTTTTAGGAATTTGTATATTTTTTAATTTCCTGAAGTTTTCATCAGCTTCATTGTATCTGGAAAAATTTGTCTTGATGACAAACAAGTGTCTTATCTCATGTTGCAAACAGAATAAGTCTTCAAAGCTTTTAAGACTTTTCCTATTGGAATGCCTTGTATTGGTGGTTTATTTACCTGTTCCTTTGCAAATTCTCTTATCTTTTTATCATATTCATTCTGAGGCATCAGTTTATCATTAATGAACATCATGTCAAGCAGTCCTTTTTGCCTCAAATTTGTAAACTTGATCATAAACTTGGTTATGGAAGTATTCATATTCTCACACTTTTCTTCCAATTGCCTTATTAGATTCTTCTTTGTTGTAACTTTCCTAATTTCTAGAATAGTTTCAGTCCTATCATTGATCTTTAGTTCTTCTAATTCTTCTCTGTTTTTTCTTTTTAGGAATGTGATTAACTTTAAAGATTGCTCTGGTTTGTCAGCTAGTTCACTTTGAGTCTTTTGAATTTCTTCTTCAGCTGCTAGCAATAAATCTCTTTGTTCAAAGATTACCTGAATTGAAGGCCATACATCTGGATGGCTTCAATGAAATTGTTCCAAAGATAGTTTTTTATGTATGATATTTGTTCCTTCAATGTCAATTCTTTCTGAAATTTCTTTAATTCTTCATTCAATCTGATGGCATTTTTCTCATGTGTTTTTGCATTGATCTGAATCCATTTGTTTGATTTCACAATATTTTCTTTCACATGTTTCAATCTGCTGATTTCATTTGTCTTAAGATACATTTCCTCCATGGCCTTTACCAGTTGGTTGGCTTCATCTGTATGTTGAATTTTTGTTGTATATGGTTCAGTAGCTGAGGTTGTGGATGAAGTTACTGGCACTGCAGTAGCCAGTGGTTCTTTAGGTGAAAAATTTTCAGCTAAAGTTGAAGGCACTGCTGTAGTGATTACAGGAATAACTGTAGGAATCTCTGGTACTTTTGGTGTTTCTTTCTCTTGGGAAAGCTGGTCCATCTGTATTTCCATTTCCTTAATTTGAGTTGTTAACTAAAAAATCAAGTTCATCATGTCATCTTTTTCTTTTTGTCCTTCTATTATTTGTTTCGTTTGAGGATGTTCACTTTGAGGAAGTTTAAGATGTTTCCTCAAAGCTGCTATGTCTTCATTCTTCTTTTTCACCAATAAATTTGCTGCTTTGATAATAGCATGGTCATAACCCACCTGCAAAACTAGTTCTTCTAAGGCTTTTATCCTGAGATCCTTGGCATAAAATGAGGCTTTTTCCATCTTCATCTAATCCTGCATGTTGGAAATGGTGTTCCGGAGCTTTTGAGCACTCATGGATTTCTCTATGAAAGTGGAGTATAGAATTTATGAAGTCTATCTATGGAACTCAATTTGATCAAGAGCATGGATCTTATCTATCTAGACTTCCAAATCAACTTTCTTATAATCTACCACTGTCTTTGGAGATTTGATTGTGAGCTGCAACACTGAAATGATTAGATTTTGATTTGAATAATCAAATGCAGAAAGGAGCTTGTTTTGTACACTTGGAGTCTATTTGAGATATTGAGATTAAATATTGTTTTTTATCTCCTCATTCTTCAGCTGGATTTGTTTATATTTTTCTTTGATATCCAAATATTTTTCCTCAGCTGCCTGTGAGGAAGAGGCTTCCATGCTTTGCTATCTTTCCATCAGCTGTGTATCTTCATTGTTGACTTGTTCTTCATTCTGATTCTTAGTAGTTGGCTCATTGATGATTATAGTGGCAACATCTGTTTCTGGAAAACAGGTGTTGGTATTTATGAGCTCTGTTTCTTCCACATCAACTACTATCTTAACTTTACTTGCTAAATCTAACTTGGGCCTTTTGTTATATATTAGCTTGAATTTGGTTTCAGTTGTAGTTTCTGCAACATAGGCTCCTTATTCCCTTACTCTCTCAGTGGAATTTTCTGGCTGATTTGCAATCTTTAAAGTATGACCAGTATTACTTTTGTTTACTGCTTTTGTTAAGGTATTTTCAATCCACTCAATATGATTTGAAAAATTTTCTATCTCTGGTTTTGATTCATGGATGAAGGGTGTTAACTTGCATTTAACCCTTAGTTTACTCGGTATCCCTTGTGGATCATAATTCGAAGGAAAAAATTCTTCAAATTTGAATTCCAAGAGTTGATTTGATGCTTCTTTCTCTGCATCCCTGTGATTGCAGATGAATGGCCCTATCTGATTTTTTAGTTTGAATTGAGTTTTCTTCTTTGCTGCCATGAAATTTATAGAATTAGAGTTTAGGATCTACCTGATATACTCCAAGGCAAAGATCCTCATTAAAGGATGTTTGGGTACTTTGTAAGGCAACAAATTTGACCCAAAGACTCTGATCTCAGTATGATTTTCATATAAATACCAGTCACCAACATTATTCTGCTCTAAAAACTGCAATATCTTTTTCATTTCTTCATTTATCCTTGGCTGCTCTCTTTTTGTAAACATTGTGATCACTGGATGTAGGAATAACTCTGAAATTTCTGAATAAGTGAAAACTGTACATTCTTTTCGAAGAAAAGATTTCCAGAAAATGACAAATAGAGGATTTCCCTCTATGTCAAGCTTTTGGAGAGTAACTGGAAAAATTTCGGATTGAAAGTATAAAAACATATGGAAAAGGAAGGAGGTATATCTCAACACTCTTTCAATTGGAAAATTGGTCAATTGATAATGAATATTATCTGCAATTAAACAAGCATAGTCAAAGATTACTGATGGGGGTTTCCCTGGGGAGAAAGTAGATAAGAACCCCAAGATGGACTCATATGTGTATTCATTAGTAAAATATCCTAGGATGAAGGAAAGCATGTAAATCACATGTCTTGAACCTTCTAGGAATTTGGCAGTAGAATATGGGGGATTTAGTTTAGGAATTTCTACATGCAAAGGCATAAATGTCTGAAAAATCATGAATCTCTTGGGAAAATCTAGGCCAATATATAGCTTGGTGAGGGCCTCTCTATATATATAGGGACTTCTTGGGGGTCAGGCTGAAGCTGTAGCATCTGGTTAATTGACTTAGCATTAATGGTGAAAAGCATTTCTTTATTGGCATTTATAATGGCTCTTTGATCAGGCACATAACGCTGTTGAGATAATCTAATGACTTCTTGGCATGGATGGGTTAATTGGACAACATACTTAGGAAAATGGAATTCCCAGATATGGACTTCTTCTTCACTATCTAAGGATTTCTCGTATCACCAATTATGAATATCTAGCAAGTTAAATTCAACAATGGGATCTGCTATCTTGTAATCAACATTAGCCAATGGAATATGTTCAATGTCTATAACTGGGGGTTGTAAAGGATTGACAACAATAGCAGTCTTAGAAGTCATAGCAGGGGTTGGTTTAGGCACTTTGGAAGTTTTAGGTTTGCTAGAGCTTTGCTTTTTAGGTATTTTGGGTTACTTTTGCAAGTTTAGACAGTTTGCAGAGGTATTTTTACTTTTAGCAGAGGCTTATTGGATAAAAGAGGCAAAGTATAGTATTTTCTCAGGGCTTTCTTTCAAATTAGGTATGTCAAAGAAATTTACAGGCTTTTGAACTGGCTTAAAACAAGAAACAAAGGTTTCTTGAGTCTTTTGCTGTGAAATTGAGCTGCAAGTCTTTTGAAAATTGGTCACAAAGGCTTAAGATACCTTCAAAGGTTTTCTGGCTTAATTCAGGGCTTAAAATAATTCATCAAACTGTAAAAACTCATAAATTTCCTCAAAAATTGAGTGCAGCAGTAAAACAAGGTTTCTAGAAAAAATTTGACAGGGTTTGGCTTGCTTTTAGACTATTTTGATGGCTTCTTGTGTTGGTTTGTAAGCTCTGAATGTGTTTTTCTTCTTTAAAGGCCTTTAAAATTTGATTGTAAGATCGCATTTCAGAGAAATACTTGTTGTACGCAGGTATTAGGCTTCAGAACAATTTCTGAGGTTTTTTGAATGAACAACAGATTCTGTAGAGCTCCTGGAGCAATGTAAAGCTCCTTGGCGGTCTTCAATGGTCAGAGGGAAAATTTTGCAGGCTTTTGTCATGAAAATGGCAGAAAATGGTTGTTTTTATAGTCGGGGAGGCTTGCACTGGGTTTATGCGTGGAAAAGGTAGGAAATGAATGTATTTCCAATGTTTTGTATGCATATTAGGGCTAATGGAAACTGGCATTCAATTACAGTCACATCGGGCGGGAACAACAGTTTTAGGCTTCAAAGGATTGAAAACAGCCAGTGGTTATCGTGCGACATTACGATGGTAAGTGGTTTCAGGGCTAACCCACGCAATCCAATAATAAATGGGCAAATGGATGAGAGATAGAATTACGAAACCACCCATTTTACTTAGATTTTTCATGGGGGTGATCACGCAAGTTTTCTACGTGATATTTTGTTTTCACCGTTGGATATGGGGTTCGTTTGCGAATGGCCTAGATTGGTTGGGGAGTTGTGTCGGAATGGAAGTGGGGCTGGGGTTTCATATCTGTGGCAGGAATGGTTTAACCTTTATAAAAATATGTTTTAATAAAGTTAAAACCTTTGACTTTATATGATACGACGAATATAATGTTTAAATCAAAACATTGTGAAATGTTTCAATTATTCATATGCAAGCACGGGTCTGATATTATATAGTTTTTCAACGTTGAACAGTTGTTCAAAACTATAGGGGCGAGATATTTTCATATAGATATGTTTAGCCCAATGGGATAATTGTGCGGGGTTTTATATTTGTGCACATGGGATATAAAACATTGGTCTAAACTTAAAATAAAGGGTTTGGGGGTTTATTTTAGATATAAGGGAATTAATACTATAAAGGTAGAAGTATCTAGGGATTTAATAAAATAAAAGTTAGTAGTTAATATGGAATGAAGGGATATTGAAAAGAAAACAAAATACATGTTAACTCTAAGTAAAGTGCCAAAAAATAAAGCATTGTTTATCTTTATTGTATTATTTCACACTTTTAACTTAGGATAAATGCATTTTGAGGGTTTATGAATGATTTTTGAAAGGGAATGAGATTAGCTATTTAGGGTTTAGCTTTTACTAAGTAAAAATGGGTTTTTACTTAGGAAAAGGGATTATGATTTGTGAATGAAGGGTAAATGTTGATGAATGTGCGTCTAGTGTGGGAATTCAATATTTTTAACTAATCAATCATCGAGACTTGGGTCTGATCCCAACAAAAGTTAGAGAAATGCTCTGAGCATTTTTTACTGATAGTTTAGAATACTGAATATTTATAGGGGAGGGGAAATTAGTAATTTTTCCCAATGATGCTTTATTACATGATTTCTCAACTGCTTTCTACCTCCCCATCTTTATTTCTAACATTTTTACTTCATTTTCATGGGTGCATTTATGCTTGCAACCCTAAAACATTTTCTTTCGAAGCATAAAACTATCTAAGTCTACCTTATTTCATCCAAGGGCTCAGATTAAACTGTTGAGCTCCTCATTTTTCTCTACCTATCTATTAATTTGTCAAGTTTAAACTGTTTGACAAATATTTATTCTCTATCCAAAACATGAAATTGAAAGCATGAAAAGTTAAGATTAGACTGTTTAACTGATCATGGATTATAGCATTTATTGACACTCTGCACATAATCATTAGTCTTGCAATAAAAATAAAAGTAGTGGCATTTTTATTTGCTCACTTTCAGGTCTTATTTTATGTCTTTTTTCTTTTGGGGTCTATATTTTTCTAAGTCCTTTGATCTTTCTTTTAGGACTTTTTACCCTCTTTTTGGATTTTATTTATTATTAATTTTTTTTCAAAATATGGGAAAACAACTTGCAGAAAGCAAGGTATGTACATATTTACAAGACTATGAAATTCAATTCAAAATTTATGAACCCTATTACTATAGGACCCTAACAGCAAGAACCTCCCTCTCTCGAAGTGCCAGGACTTACATGATTAGTAGTCTGAAGGCTTTGTTCAAACCCTTCTGTTTCACTGTGAATCTCAGCATGGGGATTATGATTTGTTTCTATATTTTTCTTCCTAGTCATAAAACAAGAGCAACTATCCTACTAACCTCTGCACAATTGCTGAAACGTGGGTTGGAGAGTAAGTGTTTTGCTTTCTAGTACGCATGTTATTACCTCTCGTTTTCAATACCAAATTCTTTCACAGAAAAAGGAAAAATAAATAAAGGACATCACTCTGAAACACTCTTCCCCACAACGGTGCCAAAATGTTGGGTCATAAAGGTGATTGTTATAGGTAACCTCAATGCTTTTCATTTAATTATCAACCTAGGGCAAGTCTTGTTATTTCAAGAGTGTAAGCACAGTATATGCAAGCAACATTGGAGGACAACTACTCTAAATTATCATAAGGAAGACTGTATAATTCTCGAAGTTCAATCAAATCAATTTGGAAGTGAATTACATAATTCTTTTGACTATTCCAGGGAGCTAACTCTATTCTAAGCCTATGTAGAAGTAACTACTCAGGGCTGGAAAGAATAAACTACAATTGAACAACGTGCTTTGATGAATTGAACAATAATCATAATGAATTGAACAATAACTCTAGTGAATTGAATAGAAATAAATTATTATAATTTTGCAATGGAATTGTATTTTAATCAACTAATGACAACCTTCTAAATTAAATAGAAACCAAACACTCATAATGATAATGAAAAGATCCAACATTAACTACATGCAGAACTGAACAACAATTGTGTTAAAACTAATCAAACAATCACAAAAGCATTGAATAATGAAAGCATTTAAACAATCTATGAAAGCATTGATTTTAAGCAAGAATGTACGAAAGGTGAATTTGTCTAATGGAAGAGGAAGTTGTAGTGTCTTACGTTCACAATTAACCAATTAAATGATATCTTATGAAACATATTAAATAACTAGAAACTTAAATTCTGTAAATAAACGTATAGCATAGAAATAACAGAGAAGCTCTCAGGGATGGGCCCAAAGCCACAAAATCCTATTGCCAAGGAAAACTCAAAGATTATCTATTCCAAAAATGCCTGATTATTTATTAATACAATTTGACGATTTTGTCCCGATACGTCTATTACAGAGAAAAAATCTATACAGAGATGTGTATCTATCTTGTTCATCTTTAGCCTTTTAAAGGCGAATTCAGAAGTAGTAATAGATCCCTTCCATATGGGACCCTGTTGCTTCGTGGATGTCGTTTGAGTACTCCAAGCGTGGATGTGCTTCTCCACCTTCCGCCGATCCATAGGAGCCATTATGATCCCATTTTCCTTTCTTGTCAGTTGTCTTTTGGTCATCAACAGTTCATCTGCTTTGCTTCCCTATCAATAAAGGTATGACAAGCCATTTCTTGTGTTATTAAACACTCCTTTTATCATTAGTTCACTCTGCCTTGGATTTATGTTATTTCCCTTTACTTTATTGCTAATATGAGGGGAAAATTCATAAAAGTACATAACAAATCATGGTAAACATGGGGTAAAACGTACCTTCTTCTCAGCCCAATAGAAGCCATGAATAATGTTGCAAAATATGAAGTGCTACTATTAGGATTACAGGCAACAATGAATATGAACATGCAGAGTCTCAAAGTGTTCGGAGACTCAGAATTGGTGGTAAGGCTAGTAATAAATCAATGTCAAACAAACACCCCTGACTCAGAGCATACAGTTTCGAAGTGTGGGATCTGGTTGAGAATTTCTTCTTGGCTTTCAATATTCATTTTATGCCTTGAGAGATAAATAGAATGGAAGATTCACTAGCAGTGGCAGCTAGTAATTTTCACTCGCCTCAAAACCCATTACCTAGGTATGAAGTGGAGGTGCGATATCTCCCTTCTATTCCAGATAATGTTAAAAATTGGAAGGTGTTTGAAGATGAGGGACAGATTAGGCATTTCATGGATATGCTGGGATAATTCTCTAGTTCAGTCATTGATGCAGAAGAGGAGGCTAAGGCTGAAGAACCAAAGACAAGGTGGGAGGCGATTCTCGCAAGACACCGGATTCTCCAATTGAAAGGTAATGTTATCCCTAGAGGCCTGGTCCCGTTGGAGAAATTTTTTGACAATAATGACGTCCCATTAAACTCGAGTAAGCTAGTGTTTGACGAGCCAGTCAGAGATTTAAATATTGGAACAAAAGAGAACTCGAAGTCAGTGAAGTTGTCAAAAGCGGTTTTCGAGGAGTATCAGAGGCAATACCTAGAGCTGTTTAGGTCCTACAAGGGCGTCTTCGCCTGTTCATACCAAGACTTGAAGAATTTTGATGGAGGGATTATCTAGCACAAGATCCCTCTTAAAGAGGATGCTAAGCCTTATAAACAGAAGCTAAGGTAGATTAACCCACTCATGATCCCAGCTATTTGGAAATAAGTTAAGAAGTTGTTGCATGCTAAAATAATTGTGCCTCTAAGATTCGGAGGGGGTAACGAATCTGGTACCAGTAAGGAATAAGAATGGCGATATCAGACTCTGTGTGTTTTTCTAAAATCTGAATCAAGCTTCACTTAAAGATAACTACCCCCTCACCAAAATGGATCACATCCTCTAGATGGTGGTGGGATCCTCCCGCATGTCTATGATGGATGGGTTTTCGGGATATAATCAAGTGGTAGTGCTCCTAGAATACCAGAAGAATATGAAGTTCACCATGCCATGGGGAACCTTTATGTATGCCCAGATGCCTTTCGGTATCATGAATGCTAGCGCTACCTTTCAACGTGTAATGGATATCGCTTTCGTAGGGGACCAAGACAAGTTCGTGGTGATTTACTTGGATGACATCACCATCTTCTCCAACACTTATGTTGAACATATTGAACACCTGAGGCAGAACTTTGACAAATTTCGCAGGTATGGCTTATCCTTGAACCCTCAAAAATCCTTGTTTTCCCTAGAAGAAGGAAAATTATTGGGAGATATAGTGACCAGAGAAGGGATAAATATTGACACTAAACGGGTAGAAGTGATAAACAACATCCCTTTACCAAGAAATAAGAAATAAGTGTAGGTATTTTTATGGAGAATAAACTTCTTAAGGAGGTTCATACCTAATTATGCCGAGATTTTCAGGAACATCACCGAAATGTTGAAGAAAAATAACGAAGTGAAATGGACTCCTCAATCAAGGGATTATTTTGACAGGATCAAACAGGCCTTTGCAGAAGCCCCAATCCTGGCTAGTATAGATTATAAGAAGTCATTCTTGATTTTTTATTTTGCATCGCCTCACACGATCGCAGCAGTATTGTTGCAAAAGAATGATGAGGGGCATGAGAAACCTATTGCATTTTTCAGTCAAGGGGCATGAGAAACCTATTGCATTTTTCAGTCAAGTCCTCAGAGATGCAAAATTAAAGTAAAACTTAGAAGAGAAATAGGTGTATGCTCTATTTAAGGCTTTAAAATCATTTCGAGTATATGTTTTTCAGTCCACGATAACGTCTTACGTACCCACCTCTACGGTCAAAAACATTCTCGTCTAGGGTGACAACGAAGGAAAAAGGGGCAAGTGGATTGCAAATATCCAAGAATATGAAATGGAGATCAAACCTACTAAAGTTATCAAAGGCCAGGGGTTGGCTAAGATTTGGTCACAATCCAATTGTCAAGCTCTGGGAATAAACTTATCAATGACAAGAAGCGAGGTGATAGGTGATAGGGGCGTGAAACTAGGAATAATATCTTACATACAAAAAACACACATCAAGTACCTGCTCTCCCCATGGTATAAAGATATAGTGGAATACCTTCTGACTCTGATGTCTCAAATTGAGTCAATTTTATGTCTCAAATTTCTATCATGAATTATCGATTGAGGTTAGTAATTTGATGAAGTGTGGTACACTATACGTTCTTAGGTAACCTTTTTCTCTTACTTTGTTGTGTATGTTTATGTTTTTTTGGGGGATATTTGTTATCTTATGTCTAAGAAATGAAATCCATTAATGCTAATGAATAGTTAAATCTAAATGAATTTTAATGATGAAAACTAATTAAAGAAGGAAGAAAAGGAAATGTTCATTAACTAATCAAAATTGCATAAAAATAAATCAAACTTTAAATGATGTTAGAAGGCCGACAAAACTTCTATGAAAAAAATATAACTAGTTAAAAACAAAGCATCATTCTATATCTAATTGCATTCAAATGACAAGATAAAATCAATTCCTATATTATCTATTGAAGGCTTCTAGTCTTATGAAAAACAGAGCATAACTTAATCTAATTCTATTCTGTTATCACCCTAGTAATTCTTAGGTCATGGGATTTTGGTTTATAGTTAAAGAAAACCAGGGGTAACCAAGAACCTCTTTTAGAATTCAGGATCTAGCCTTCCTGAGTTCTAGAGAGGGATCTCTCCTTATGATTTAGCTTTGTTTTGTAATGGATTTTAGGCTAGCTATGAGTGGAAATTTTGGTTTGATTTTTTGAATTTTGGTAGGAATAAAGGACTACATGGAAAACCATACAAAGATCTACCTAACCATTGGGCAATGGAGTCAAATTTATAGCAAACAAGACTAGAAAACTAAGGTCAAAAGAACAAATATACTAAGGGCAAGATAGATGATCTTCAGAGGGTTTAAAAAGGCTATTTTGATGAAGTGGTATGATTTGGACTAAGGGCAGTTAAGAATCCTTAGATAACAGAAAAGGAAGAGGGAAATTGAGGTCAAACGAGACTAAAGAGCAATTAAGAATTCTAAAGTATGGAAATCAACAGAAAACATAAACATGAAAACTAGTAAAAATAGAGAGATTTTTACACTGATTCTATAATACCTTTCCTAGTTATTCATTTAAGATGGAAAATAACACAGATGTATGAATGAAACTTAAAGAAATAAAAAATGAAAATTGGAAGATACAATACTCATCTGATCAGCACGAGGATCATTGGTTATGATGTCTATTTGCTTCAGTTTCCAACCTACTGCTTCAACTTAACTCACATAAAATCCCAATGTTTCAACAAAAAAGTCTATAGTAGTCTTGATAATTTTATTCCACACTGAATACTTCGAAAGATGAAGTATTTATACAAATAAATTGCTTACAAAATATCTCAAAAGTTTGAGAGAATATCTCAAGAAAAAATAGGAAATATTACATAAGAAGAGTGACAACAGCAAAACAGTATGCAAGCTGTCCTCTTTTACAAGGAAAAATAGAACTATTTATCTTAATCAAACTGATTTTTAGATTAGCTGGAAGTGTTGCTGGAAATTTAGAAATTATCTCGTGGAAGATGACTTGCAGAATACTCTTCCTTTTCACCTTCTATTCTGATACTCTTTATCTCTTATTTTCACTATTTCACTGCTGTAATTGAAAAATAACTAGCAGTAACAATTTTCTTTTACTGATACTCTTTGACCACTGATACACTTTGACTACTGATTTTTCTCCTTGATATAATTTAACTGTAAATTTTCATAGTAAATTAGTGAATTCTTGCCATTGCTCTGCGCTGGGAATTTTCATGTTCTTTAGCTTCCTGAAACTCTCATCTGATTCTGTATATTTTGCAAAATTGGGCTTAACCACAAAAATATGCTTGAACTCATTTTGAAAAAAGAACAATTTTTCAAAATATTCCAGAATGACTTTACCAGTAGGGGACCCTTGAGGTAAAGGTTTATTGATCTGCTCCTTGGCATATGCCCTGATTTTGTTATCATAATCCTTCTAAGGCATCAACTTTCATTCAATGCATGAATATATGGTAAACCTGCTTGTGAAAATACTATGTATTTGGCCTCAAATCTGGTGATAGCCAAGTTCATATCTTTGCACCTATCCTCCAAATTATTCATCATGTTTCTTTTATTCAGGACCTTTTTGATTTGGAGTATACTTTCAGTTCTGTCTTGAATTTTTAACTCTTCAAGTTCCTCTCTGTGTTTACTATTCAAAAATGTGATAAGCCTCAAGGCTTGAGAAGGCTTATCAGCCAGTTCTTCTTTGGTCTTATGTATTTATATCTGTGCTCCTTTAAGTAATTCTTTTTGTTCATAAATTATCTGGATTGAGGGCCATTACAAATGTATGCCCTGAGTGATGTTATTCCACAGATAACTCTTAATGTAGGATACCTGCTCAGTGATATTTACCTGCTGTTGAAGAATCTTAACCTGTTCCTGCAATCTATTGGCCCTCTGTTCATGTCCTTTTGAAGTGATTAAGGCATCTCTGTTGGATGTTTCCAGATTTCTGATGGTGCCTTTTAAACTGATTATCTCTTTATCTTTTATGGACATATCTTCCATAGCCTTGGTTATGGCAGCTATTTCTCCTATTGTATTTACCTGTGATGTTGATGAAGAAGTGGCAGATATGTATTTAAAAGTAATTGACACTACAGTTTTCCAATACTTCTTTCAGTGCCAAATGTTCTGCCAATGTTGAGGGAACAACTGTACTTACAGTTGGAATAACTGTAGGAATGGAAACTTGCCAAGTTTTCTTCAAATTTTCATTTTCTTGCATAAGAGCTTCTATCTGAGTTTCCATATTTTTTATCTGGGCTGCCATTTTCAAAACAAGTTGCATATTTTCCTCTTTCTCTGTCTTTTCTTGAAGAACTTTTTTTTAGGGTTCTTACTCTGTGGTAATTTGAGCTGCTTTCTTAAGGCTGTAATATCATCATTCTTTTGTCTTATTAACTTCTTAGCAGATTTGGTATTAGAAGGGTCTGCTCCAGACTCAATTACCAAATCTTCTAAGGATTTTATTCTCAAATCCTTAGCATGTAAAGATGCTTTATCCAACTTCATTTGAGTTTGCAAGTTGGATACAGTATTTTGGAGCATAGTGGCACTCATTGTTTTGCTTACTACTTTTGAATATAACATTTCTGATGCACTCCTGTGAAATTCTATCTGATCTAGCTCATGAATAGTATCAGCATTTACTGCAAATTCTGTCTTTTTGTAGTCTAAAGATAATTTTGGATGTGCTACCACTGGTTGGAGGAAAGACATGATCATTTGGTTGGTTGAGTTATCAAATGCAGTTACTAATCTTTCCTTATCTCCTGGTTTTTCCTTGAGAAGTTTAGAATAAACTTCATTTTTTATTTCTTCATTTTTCTCTCTGATTAGCTTGAACCTAAACTGAATATTAGAATCAGTTTCTTTAGTTTTTTTAGAAGAAGAAGAGGGACCTTCTGTATCCACTTCCATTTCAACCAACTCTTTACCTTTACCCTGTGCTTGTACCTATTCACTTTGAATTTCTCTTGGAGTTTCATTAAAAATGATGGTGGCTCCATCATCTGTCTGTTGTTGATTAGTGTCATCAACATCTATGATTCCTTCTATTTCTAATGTAATAATTTTGGCCTTTTTGTTGTATACTGATTTGAACTTGTTTTCAATGATTGTTTCGGCCACATATCCTTCTTCCTTCCTCGGTCTTTTGTTTGATACTTCTGCTGGCTAGTTGACTGTAACCACCTGTGTACTGTTCAAATTGTTTGCCTGCTTATCCTGATCATCATCAATTAAGGTATTGGCCACCCATTCTAAATGATTGGCATATTTTTCAATAAGTGGCTTAGATTCATGGAGAAATGGGGGAAATTTTCTTTTAATTCTGAGATTGCTTATAATACCCTGAGGGTCATAGTTCCTATAAAAACTTTCCTGAAACTTGAATACTAATAGCTTGCTGGATACTTCCTTTAAGGAATATCTGTTGTTTAAAATGAAAGAGCCAATTTGACTTCTTAATCTAAATTGTGCCTTCTTTTTAGATGCTATGAAATTTACTGCATCAGCATTCAAAATCTGCCTTATGTACTCTAGAGCAAAAATCCTGGTGGTCAAAAACTTTGGCAATTTGTATGGGGCCAAGATTGCACCATATATTCTAATCTGAGTGTGATTTTTGTATAAATACCAATTACCCACTTTACAGTTTTCACAAAACTGTAAAATCCTTTTGATATCTTCATTTATTCTTGGTGGTTCTACTTTATCTAACAAACTGATGGCAGGTCTAATAAATAAGTCATTGAAATCACTGTAACCGTACTCACTGCTGTTTTTTCTAAGAAGAGAGGTCCAAAATATTACTGAAAGTGGTTTTCCCTCCATATCCATCTTATCTACTGCAAAGGGAAAATTATCTGCTTGAAAGAACAAGAAGAGATGTAACAGATATGAAGTATATCTGAACACTCCTTCATCAGGAAATTTTATCAGCTGATAATGAATATTGTCGGCAATAAATTTAGCAAAATCAAAGATCAACTCTGGTTGTTGTCCACGAGACAAAGTGGAGAGGAAGCCTAATATGGAGGCATCTATGAATTTATCACTGACATAACTTAAAATAAATGATAGCATGGAAATGACCTGTCTGGAGCCTTCAGGAAAATCAAAGGTATCATAAGGAGGATTCACCTTGGGAAGATTGACATGATTGGGCATGAAGATTTGAAGGATTTCAAACTTCCTAGGGAAATCTAGGTCCAAATACATCTGGGTCAGGTCTTCAATTGATAATGACACTGCTTGTGGGTCATGGTTTAACTGGAGCATGTTGTTAATTGATTCAGCAGTTATGTAAAATAAGACCTCACTATCTTTATTAACCATGCACCTTTGATCAGGAATATAATGCATCTGACACAACCTGATGAAATCCTGAGTAGGATGAGTGATGGGAACCACATACTTGGGAAAATGGGACTCCCATACAGGTATGTCATTGGCTTCTTTCTTTTCAAATTTCTCTTGACACCAGTTATGCACTTCTAGAAGATCAAATTCCAGAGTGGCATCAAAAATTCTATAATCTAAGTCAATGAAAGGATTGCCTTCTTCAGTGGTAACAAGAGGTTGCAGAGGTCTGACTACTTCAATAGAATCAACAGTTAAAATATGAGTAGGTTTATCAATTATGGGAGGTTTGGGATTTGGAAGCTTGCTGGAGGCAGGCTTCTGGGATTTAGGACCTCCAGTTTTGGGGGTTACTTGTTTTTTTGTCATTTTAAATGAACAGAGCAAGATTAAACAGTTTGCTAAGTTCATTTTCGGATACCTTGGACAATTGAAGAGTTTTTATGGATATTTGAGAATCTAGGTAGGGTTTTAAGGTGACAGTATAAGTTGACTGTATGCAGAAGGTCTTTTAGATCAAATTTAGTAGTGAAAATGATCTTGGAATGGATAAAAAACTGCTAAAATGGAAAATGTGGATTCTGGAAAAAATTTGACAGGGTTTCCCCTATATTTTGAAGGTTTCTAAACTTCCCAGATGGCTACTTCAACTCATTTTAGGCAATGGCAATTTAATAGATGAATTTGTCCTTTGAAAATGAAGTATTTTGCAAGTCGAATAGCGAAAAATACCTGTAAATGGTATAATTTGTGGTTGATGACTTTTACAGTTGCGTCACAGTCTTCAATTCAGGTGAATTTGGCCATCAGAGATGATGGAGGCTTTCAGGAATTATTTTCAAAGTAAAATGGTTGTTCAAATGGAAAATTGTTTCAGAAATAGCTTTGAAAATGGTAAAGGGAGGCTCTGCAAAGTTTCTTAAAGGTTTACTGGCTCAAATAGGTGAAATACGATGAAAAACGTTTAGTTTTAATGCATTAAACCTTAGGTCCAATCAAATTTTAATTACATTTATTGTAGGAATGGCGGGAGCGGTTTTAGATTTGGCCTGGGTGGTTTTCGCGTGGCTCCAAGGTGGTAAGCGAAAATTCACTTTTTGCACGTGATCCAATTAAATTAAGACACGTCAACAAGGGGCGGTTTGGGAAAACAACTCTTTTTGCGTAATTTTTTTGAAACTTTGGTCAATTACATTAAAAATGTGAAAAGGAATTTGCATCGTCCGATCTGGCGGAAAGGAGCGAAGGGTTAGGATCTGACGCAGAGTTGCGGGGTAAATGTAGTGGGGCCGGGGCTATTAATCTATACTGCCGATTTAACAAGGGGAGATCAACGGTGTTCGTTTAACGCGATGGGCTGTGGTGGGGATGGGGACTGGAGCTATCGAGTTACATGTGGATCGTTAGATCTTAAAAGTAAATGAAGATCAACGATTGATAATTAGTGCGATGTGGGAAGGGTAAGTTATCGGGCTATATATGGGTTGTTGGATTATGAAGGGATTATCGAACAACTCTAATGCTATGTGATATGGAATGAAGGGATATGGGGATAATAATATCGCTTTTGTTGAGAACCGTAGGATTTATGAGATAACGGAGATCGGAGGGCCAGGATTAAATCCGATGGCTAAGGAATGTATAAAAGTTTTATATATAAAACATAATTTATACATAAATCAAATGGATGGGCGAGGTATCAAAGGATTTTTAACCAAGGTTAATATTGCAGTATGGGATATGTATCGGGGAATTTGTAAAGAGTTATAGTTTAACCTTAGCTTAAGGGAGTCGGGGAAGGGAAAATAAACAAGGGAATGGGTTTTATTTGAAGTTTAGTTTAAATTAAACTTCGGGTTTTCTATTTTAAAGAGAAACTACATACAAAAGAAGTAGACAACGATAAGAGGAATAACCCGTTTTTAAAACCCACCGTTTCGACGTCGAGGGTGAGTCCATCATCATTTGGCATTCTACCCCCGATGATGGACTCACATAGACAAATCAAATCATGGCTTTTAAAAACTATAACAGACATTCCTCTTATCGTTTTTCTATTTTTTGTTTAAACACATATTGAACATGTTTAAGGATCTTTTATAAGTTTTTATTATACAGTTAATTAAATCAGAATGATTTAATAACCATAAGGGGATATTTATATAACGATATATTTAGCCAAAGGGGGTATAATGCGGGTTTTTTTTATTTAAACATGTGAGAATAAATAACTTTGGCTAAAGTTATATTAATGGGTTTTTGGGGTTATTTTATAAAATGGAGTTATATAATATAGGAAAAGGTTTTTCTATAGGAATTGAATAGATAAGTTAAAATTAATATGAAAAGGGGACAAGTTATACTCAAAATACATCAACATAACTAAGAAAAGTGAAGTTTTAAAGGTAGATTTGCATTATAATAACTTCATCACTTCAATCTTAGAATAAAATGTGATTTTGAGGGTTTAATGCTTTCATGTGATGTGGGAAATTAATCAAATGGGAATTAGAGTATCTTTTAAGTAAAAATGATGTTTTTACTTAGAATTATTCAGGGAAATGAATGCATGAATGGAATGATGATGTGATTTTAGGGATTAATATAGACATTTTACACTTTCAGCTGATCAGTCATAGAGCCTTGGGTCCGATCCCAACAGAAGTCAAGGAAATGCCTTGAGCCTTTCTGACTGATAGTTTAGAATGGTAAATGGCTATGAGGAAGGGAAGTTAGTTATTTGCAGCCCTGGTGAATAATATTTACAATGATGCTTCTCACCTTCTTCTACCTACCCAATTTTAACTGCTATCATTTTTTCTTCCATTTTGATTAGGTGCATTTGAGCTAGCAACCTTTACAGCATTTATTCTTTCAGAAAGCAATAATACTATCTATTTCTACACTTATTTCATCTTGGAATCTAGATTAAACTGTTGGATTCACTTTATTTCTCTACCTAACTACTGAATTTTCATGATTAATCTGTATGACAATTCTTTATTTTCTATCTACAACATTTGAAATTGAAAAGTGACAAGTCAAGATTAAATTGTTCAACTCATCACAGATTATGGCATTTATTGACACTCTGCCATAATCAACTGCAAAAGGTAAAAGTAGTGGCATTTATACTTGCACACTTTCATGTTTTATTGATCTTTTTTCTTTTTTCTTTTTTTTAGAACTTTTTACCCTCTTTTGATTTTTTTTATTTTTTTATTTTTTACAAAATATGTGAATACAACTTGCAGAAGGCAAAGTATGTACATATTTACAAGATTACCATCAATCAAGTCAAAATTATGAATCCTATATTTATAGGTTGCTAACATATTCCATGGATTGAAAGCATAAATCCTATCCCTAAGAATTGAAATGATAGTGCTGAATTGAAATTGAAAGAAAAAACAAAGCATGAAACTATGACTGTTGTGTGAACGAATACCCAAATCTAGTCCAGTTGGAAAATGGCATAACCATCTTCTTGCGTCGACTTAGCAAGCCCAAGATTACACAGCTAATTGTAAATTTAATCTAATAAAGCATTTATAAAATCAATCTACAAAGCAGTAAACAATTTAAACTATGAATTGACATAAAATTAACTATGAAAGAAATGTGAAGTTAACTATGAAATTGACAAGAATAGAAATGATAATTAATAGTGAATGAAATAACAAAATTCAAACTATAATACAACTAAAAAAACCTCATTTTTGTGCAGGGGCCCTCTGCAACAGAATGAGTTGAAAATATAATGGACTACGTGCACATCAAAGGCTCAAATTGGTCTTCTTATTTTCAAAAACAGAGTTTCAAAGGCATACACTGTATTATCAAAAATTTGGATTGTCTCTGGTTTCAAAACGACCAGTATTTAAACAAGTTTTACACTCAACTGCCTGAGGATTTTCTGCTTATAGATAATGAATAGAATTGAATTTTAGAAGCATAAACAAAAACAAATTCTTAGTGGTTGTCTCTCTATTTGCTACGTCTGAGCAAATCGAGAGTATCTCATTCGCTGATCTTGCTTCTTGAATGACCTTTGACTGTGAGCATTGGCATGTTTTCTTTTCGAATTTGAACATGTGGATAGGATACAATCCATATGTGGATCATTACTGAGATACCCATGTGACCCATTCCCTTATTTTCTTCTCGAAACCTGTCAAACCATAATAGTAGCTGCAGAAACAACGATTAGCTACAAATTTGCACACATTTTGTAGCTAGTTACAGAAATTCATTCAAATAACAAGAAACATCATAATA
This sequence comes from Pinus albicaulis, assembly GCA_034641835.2. Lineage (NCBI taxonomy): Eukaryota > Viridiplantae > Streptophyta > Pinopsida > Pinales > Pinaceae > Pinus > Pinus albicaulis. Next base: position 771,771,716 of record CM076572.1, read on the forward strand.
TAAATTAGATATCATTGATTTCTTTCTCTGGTATGGAATATTTCGATTATCATTAATTGGAGTCATGAATTTGTGAAAAAGGAAGGAAGTTATGATGAAAAAGGGTGTCAAATTAAGAACAGTTTTGAGGTTCAACATACCCCCACTAAGAAACCATTTCATGTCATCATGCAATTTCAAAAAATGTGAGCTTCCACCTCCTATTGTATTTTTTCTGATACCTCTACTAATACATCCATCTTTCTCTTCTTTCCTTTCCTTGTAGTGACTGCCATTCTAGGTTTTCTCATAAGGAGTTTGTACTTGAGGCTGATGACTCTCTTGTTCAAAGATTTGTTCTTTTTCTTCAGCTTCTTATTCTTCTTATACCACAACCCCAAATGTAAGATGGCGTTATCAATTATGACCTTCTTCAAGTGATTATGTTCTTTCAAAGTTTCATTTTCCTATTTAAGGTGCCTATTCAGTATCTCCAGTTCATAAATTTCTTTCTTGAAGGTGTTTACCATAGGTTCTTGTGGACTCATAGGTTTCTCCTCTATACTTGGATTTTCTTTTTCATGTTTCTTCTCCAATGACTCAATGTCATATATATCTTATTGTGCTGGATCACTTTTCGAAGATTTCCTTCTTATACTATGTACAGGACTATGTGCAAGACTATGTGCAAGACTGTGTGCAGGAGAGACAGTGACGGGTGAAGGTACTTGGGGTTCTTCATCTAAATTAACAAATTATGTCTCCTCTAATGGTATTTTATTCAAAGGTTTTTAGAGTCTAGAGCTTCTCCTTGGTTGTGTAGGGTTTAGGTCTTCTAAAAATTTTCTCTTTTTCTCTGCATTGCCTCTCTTTTTTACTTTTCTCTGTCTCTTATTCTTTAGTAGCTCTCCAATGGTGAGTTTTTTCTCATCTTTCTGAGGTTGAGGTGAGGATTCCTTCTCAATGCATATATCAATCTTCCTCCTTCTACCTTTTCTAGTTTTTTCATCCTTAGGCTACTCTCGTTCATCTTGGAAGTGATCTATGATTAGAAAACTTTCCTAGGAGTGTCCTACACTTTTTAGGTGGAATTCAAGAAGTATTTTTATATGTCAATGATGGTGCATGGTATTATCTATGAATTGGACTCTTTTCTGGACATTTTTTGACATTATCTTTATATCATCCGGTAAGAAGTAAGGTAGGTTTACTTCTCCATCCTCCAAAAATTTCATCAATAATGGGGAATGATAAATAAACATGCAACCAAATCTGCCCTCACAAGTAATAAACTTTTGCAAAATTAAGAGCATATTTCTCCATTTATTTTTGAGTTTTGAACTAGGAATTCCTTTCTTTTAAACAGAAGTTTCCATTCCTAGATTCTTTAGAAAAAATTTCCATTCTTCACTATGAATTTCCTTGTTTTTAAACCATCTCTCACCAGCTCTCGAGATTTTTGTAGCTCCAGCTACAAAGTCTTCTGTCACTGAGAATTTTATATCTCCAATTTCAACCTCCATCTCATCAAACGATCTTTCAAAATACTTGGTAACCTCCTTATGGAATCCGTCAAATTTCTCTATAAATCGGAGCCATTGCACTTTCTGTAGCATTTCCTTTTCCTGAGGATAACCCTCGATGAATATCACTCCCACAGGTTCAGTTCTCACTATCAGAACCATGTCCCTGTCGTGAGGAGTTTTCCATACAGAACTGTTCTTCTTTGATCGAATGAATTGAGGTTACAGATCAGGGTTAAGGATATTGAGGGTTTGTAGAGAAGGATATTCGGTGAGGTTTTAAAGGAATGTGGATGAGTGGGTTACGGAAGTAAGACATGACCATTAATTATTAATAGGAAAAACGGTTATGAATTATTATGAGATATGATATGGATGCTATGGTTGGATTGTGAATTTGTGATGTGATTCTGAATCAAATCTAATAATGAATATTGAGGCAGCATATGATCACCTACATTATATATGCTAATTTTTTTGGTCTTATTATTTAAACAAATTTTTGTAACATACCTTTGGAACTAACTTTTGTTGCTCTTTTCTTTGTGTTGAATCTTCAGGTATCTTTTCAGCATGATCTTCAATAGAGTCTTCTCTTGTTTAGTATGTTTACTTCAGTAGGCTGTAATAAAATGTAACAAAGATGTAGAATGTGATGTTAGCTGCAAAATCTCCTGAGAGCTGCAGAATTGTAGAAATTCTGTAGCTACTTCTTTTATTACCTCAAAAAAATAAAGGGAACAAAGAATTTGGAATTTTTAGAATGGGAGAAAATATAAGATGTCAGAAATCTGATTTTCATCTTATATTTTATGTATAAGGATGCCAATCATAGATTGGTTTTCATACTTATACAATTATTATTATTATTATTATTATTTTGAATAATATATATATATATATATATATATATATATATATGAAAAATAAAAAGAATACTAAGTAGGGGAAGAAGAGAGATTATTCTTCATCAACTTCATATCAGTATTGTCTTGAATTTTTTTGATAAATTCCTCCTTTGTAATTGGCTTATGATAGACTTTTAGTCGATGTACATTCACAAGAAGAGGTACCTTTTCTTTATCAATTTTCCTTATCCAAACTGCTCCATTGTCAAAGACTTTTTCGATCTCATAAGGCCCAAGCCAATAAGTCTGAAATTTTACTTGAAAGTCTTTAAACGTTGAATCGAACAAAAGTGCCCAATCTCCTGCTTGAAATTTTATTTCTTTTATGTACTTATCATGACATCTGGACCTTTGTTGCTGGATTAGACTAGTTCTTTGAACTACATATTTCCTAATCTCATTAAGCTCATTAAGTTTCTCGATTCTGTGCTTCTGGGCTTCTAATAAACTAAGTCGCAATCTGACTGCAATATTGAAGGTTTTGATCTAAAATTCTATAGGAAATAGGACTTGCTTCGCATAAATAAGTTCATAGGGAGTATGTCCTGTTGTATTTCTCCATGTAGTTTGGTAGGCCCATAAGGCTTCAGGAATCCTATCTTCCCAATCCCTCCTATGTAGATGTACAATATTTGTGAGGATTGCTTCGATCACTTTATTGGTGGACTCCACTTGACCATTTTCTTGTGGATGATAAGAAGTGGATTTTTTGTGTTTAACCTTGTATTCATCCACAATATTTTGCACCATATTTGATGTAAACTGAGATCCCTGATCTGAGACAATTTCCATTGGGACACCAAAATGAGTAAAAATATCCTCAAAGATAAATGAAACTGAAACATCTTCAGTAGAGTTAGAAAGTGCTTTAGCCTCTACCCATTTGTGACGTAATTAGTGAAAACCATAATGTACCACTTTTGTCTTGATGGTGGATTGATTAGTCCAACAAAATCCAAGGCCCATTTTTCAAATGGTTCAATGAGTACTTGAGGATGTAAGGGAATTTAATTTGTAGGAATAGGTTTCCCTATTCTTTGACAGTTGTCACACCTTTTGACATACTCATTAGCATATTTAAAGATGGGTGGCCAATAATATCCTAAATGAAGGATTTTATAGGAAGTCCTCTTATCAGCAAAGTGTCCTCCATAGGATTCATCGTGGCATGCCTTCAGAATTTCAGGAATTTCATCTTCTCGAACACACCCTATGATGATGAGATATGGACCTATTTTATACAATTCATCATTAATACATGAGTACAATGCACTTGTTTGGATAATTCTTATTTTATCTCTAGGAAACAAGTATGTTGGTAATTTTCCTGTAGCCAAATAGTTAGCTATATTTGCAAACTATGGATATTTAGTAGTTATTGCAAAGAGATATTCATCAGAAAAATTATCCTCTACTAGAGTATCATTATTGTTGCTTTGAATTATAGACAAGAAATCAACAACTGTGTTTTGTTTTCTAGGGCAGTTAAGAATGGTGATGTTAAATTCTTGCAGGAGTAATAACCATCTTGTGATTCTGCTATTAGTGATAGATTTATTCATTAAGTACCTAATTGCAGAATGGTATGTGTGAATAAAGGTTTCATAGCCGGTGATGTAGTGTCTAAATTTTTTAATAGCATGGACAACAACTAGGAATTATTTTTCAGTTACAGTGTAATTTAACTCAGTAGGAGACAAATTTTTACTTGTGTCATAGATGGCATAGGGAATCAAATCTTTTTTCCCTAGTACATCTCCCAATTTGGACCTCTTAAGATGGGTGCTTTAGAAATTTTTTCTTTTAAGGTTTCAAACGCCAATTAGCAATCAGGATTCCAACTGAATTCACAATCTTTGGTAAGCAGTTTGAAGAGTGGGGATGCTATTTTGGTGAATTTTTCGATAAATCTTCTATAGTATCCTGTAAATCCTAGAAAAATTCTAACATATTTTTGACAACTTGGAATTGAGAGTTTGGAGATGACTTCCACCTTAGATGAGTCTACTTTAATTCCATCTCCTGAAATGTGATGTCCTAAAACAATTCCTTCAGTAAACATCATAAAGACTTTTTCATGACTTAATGAAAGATTTGCTTCTTTGCATCTTTTAAGAACATTTTCCAAGTTTTCAAGAGCTTCTTCAAATGAATTTCCATAAACTGTAGAATCATCCATATACACTTTTACACAATCATGTATTAGATCAAATAAAATTCCTAATACTACCCTCTGGAATGTTGCAGGTGAATTGCACAATCCAAAATGAAGTACTCGGTAAGCATAGGTTCCCCATGGACAGGTGAATGTGGTTTTTTCTTCGTCTTCAGGTGCTACTTGAATTTGGTTGTAACCACTAAAACCATCCAGAAATGAGAAATACTTCTTTCCTATTAATGTATCCACTACTTGATTTATGAAGGGCAATGGAAAATGATATTTTAAAGTAGCCTTATTCAACTCTTGATAATCAATGTGTAACCTCCATTTTCCATTATTTTTAGGTACAGTCACTAGGGGAGAAACCACTGACTATCTGAAATTGGATAGATGAAGTTTACATTTAGCAATTTTTGCAATTCCTCTTTCACAATTTCCCTAAGATTTGGATTCATCCTTCTTTGAGGTTTTCTAATAGGTCTAGAGTTTTCCTCAATGTAGAAATGATGTATACAATTCTTAGGACTAATCCCTTTCATGTTAGTGTACTCCCATGGATATGCAGAAGAATGTTTTTGTAATGTTTTGATTAACTCCTCTTGTTGGAATTTTTCCAAGTTTTTGTTTATGTTTAAATATTTCCCTGGAAATATTTCAACTATAGAGTTACCAAATTCTTCCATAGAATATAAAGATATCTGTCTAGATGATAAGTATTCAATATTGCATTGTTCTTGAAAATTATAATCATCTTCAGATTGTGAGGATGTTTCAAATTTTTCTACTGAATGTAAGATTTGACTTTCTTCACTAATATGAGAAATAGTAAAAGAGAGGTTGAATTTCATTTTCATCATCTATCCATTCGTCATCTCCTATTTCTATGATTGTTTTTGTTGGAGGATATAGAGTGAATTTCTTTGTTGAGTTTCCATCAGAAATAAACATATCATTGGATCTACAACTAATGAAACCATCAGTTGTAGCTGACCAAGGTCCCCCTAAAATGATTGGATGCCCCCCTAGGTTGTTCTTGGGAGTTAGGATCATGAATTAAACTGGATACTCCCAAGAATCTAAGGACACATATATATCTTCTAGTACACCATCTGGCTTGATTATTGATCTGTCTGCTAACTGCAATAATGTTGGTGTATATTGAAGGTTTGGAAGCCTAAGTTGTTCCATAGTCTATTTGCTCATGATTTTGATGGCTGCTCCTAAGTCAATTAATGTGTTTGGAATATTAATTCCATTAATGTCAGTGTTTACAACTAGACTTCCTGGGTCCAAATATTTCTGTATGGATATTTTTCCCATCATAACGTCAACAATTTTTCCTACTAACGAAATCCTTTTCATGTCTTTTGTTCTTCTTCTTGGTTTTTTCATGCTCAACTCTCTTATTGTTTTGGCTAGAATAGGAATCTCTTTAATGGCCTATAGTAAAGGAATTTTGATATAGACATTTTTAAATTCATTTAGAAAATCATAATTAGGAAACAAAATTTGTTTTTCTATCCCTCTATCGATTTTTAATATTTCAGGAAAAGCAGGGTTAGAAACAGATACTGAAGGTTGCTCAATTATAGGGGTTGAGTTTACTGGATCTTTTTGTTTTTCATTTTCAGAATTTTGGTTATGTTGAAGAGATGTACCTTCTTTAGAAATTTTATTTTTCTGTAGAGAAATTTCTTCATCAAAATCGTCTTTTTCTTGAATAACAACAGAAGGCTTTTCTCTTTCTATTATTCTACTAGATCTAAGTTGGACATTGTTAAGCTCTAGTGGAGTAATCATGTAATAAGGAAAGTTTTTTCCTTCTACGTTATATCCGTTTTGAGAATTTTTGTTGTTTGGGTTTGGTAATGGCTGGGAAGGTAGTTGATTTGTTCTTTGAGGATATGGTAATGATAGTTATGTATTTTGATTTTGGATTTGGGGTGGTTGATTTTGTTGTGAAAAATGTTAGAGAGGATAATTTGGATAGGGTTGTGGATATTGGCGATACTGAGAGTATCTTCCATAAGGATTTCACATCCCTTTTTTCCAAGGTTGAGGTTGTGACCAAGGTTGTTTCCATGATGAATTCGAGTTTTTTGGTGGGGGTGATTATACATTTGGTTATTAAAGCCTTGAGTTTCTGGCCCCTACCATGGTCTTCTAGAGATAAAACAAAGAGGATCTACTGAATATGGAGTTTCTTCTTCTTCTTGAAAGACAGCCTTAAGATCTGGTATAGAAGGACATTTTTTGTTTCATGATTTTCTGCACAAATAACACAAGTCTCTATACTTTTTACATCAATAGGACACTCTCTCAAAGCATGTTTCTTTTTGCATTTTGGACAAAAAATAGTTAAGGCGTGAATTTCAGCTTTTTATTTGTTTTATAATTTTAGGGTGTCTATTTTTTCATTGAGACTCCCTAATATATCTATATTAAATTCATCAAGCATATGTCCAATTTCTGCTCTACTCACTATTCCAGTTGTAGATTTATTTATTCTAGAGAGAATAGGATGTCTTGTATTTCTCCCAGTTTTTTATTTTCCCCTTGAGAGATGAATGCATAATTCAGCAATTTCAGGTAATGGTAATTGAGAGATATCTCCTTTTCCCATCATGTTAAGGATATCTACCCATTCATCTCTAATTTCTTTCAGTAAGAGAATTTTTAAAGTATCTTGATCTAGATTTTCCATATTATCTCTCTTGATATTATAATTGAATCTCTCAATTAAATATTCTAAGTTTTCATTCTCTCTCTGCATCATCTTAAATACTTCATATTTCCTATCAATAGGTGTGCAATAATCCTGATATCTTTGAAAAAATCCACTTTTCATCTCATCCCATGTCCTAATAGACCGTGTTATTAAACCCATGAACCATTTTAGAGTTGCAACCTTAACTGTTGCAGGGAATAGCATCAATTTTTTAGAGTCTTGTAAGTAGTCATAAGATCTACATAAGACTTCAAACTCAAATAAAAAATTTTCAGGATCCTTAGTCCTTAATCCATGGAAATTGGGAAGGACGGAAGGTGAAATATTTTTCATTGTAAAATTTGTATCCTCGATAACTATAGGAAATCCAAGGGAGTTAGGATCTCATATTCCTCTACCTCTTCCTCCATCTCTTCTTCCACCTCGTCATCTACCTCTTCCTCTTCCTCTTAAGGATTCTCCATTCATAATTTCTCCATGGCCTTCTTCTTCTACCATTGTAGACTCTCAGAGCTAATATAAGGTTCTAACTGCAGGGTTAATTATTCTTCCTGTGGCTCTTCTATCAATGGAATATTGAAGAAATTTTCCTCTTCTTCTTACTCACTATGGATTTCTAACTCTTGATCTAGAATATGTTCTCCTGTAGAGGTGAAAAGCTTACTCCTTCTATTGGAGATCTAGGATCTTCTTCTTCTAAGACTGCCTCAGTAGATGAAGTTGGAGAATCTCGTGCTTGGATTTTAGACCTTAAGACTTCAGGATGTTTGTGTCTTGAGGTGAAAAATGGGATATGAGTTTGAGATGGTGGTGTGGCACTACGTGGTATTGGTGGGGTGAGTGGATTTCTAGGAATCAAACTTCTACCTCTAGCTATGAATCTACCCCTAGGGTCTCTTTCTCTACACATATCATTTTTATTTTATTTTTAATTTTTATAAATTTTTATGTTGTAGGAAATAACGCTTCCTAATTTCACTTCCCTGACAACAATGCCAAAATGTTTAGTTAATTTGATGTCTCAAATTGCTATCATGAATTATCGACCGAGGTTAGTAATTTGATGAAGTGTGGTGCACTATATGTGCTTAGGTAACCTTGTTCTCTTACTTTATTGTGTATGTTTATGTTGTTTTGGGGGATTTTTGTTATCTTATGTCTAAGAAATTAAATATCTTAATGCTAATGAATATTTAAATCAAAATGAATTTTAATGATGAAAACTAATTAAAGAAAGAAGAAAATGAAATGTTGTTTTTATTCTAAAGAAAGAATCAAAATTACAAACTATTTTCAATGTAATATGAAATCTAAAAGAAGGAAGAAAAGGAAATTTTCATTAACTAATCTAAATTGCATAAAAATAAATCAAACTTTGAATGATGTTAGTAGGTCGGCGAAACGTCTATGAAAAACATCTAACTAGTTAAAAACAAAGCATCATTCTAGATCTAATTGCATTCAAATGACAATATAAGATCAATTCCTATCTTATCTATTGAAGGCTTATAGCCTTATGAAAAACATAGCATAACTTAATCTAATTCTATTCCATGGATTTAAAGCATAAATCCTATCTCTAAGAATTGAAATGAGAGTTCTAAATTGAAATTGATAGAAAATACAAAGCATGAAACTATGATTGTTGTGTGAACGAATACCCAAATCTGGTCCAATTGGAAAATGGCATAACCACATTCTTGTGACGAATTAGTGAGCACAATATTACATAGATAATTGGAAATTTAATCTAAGAAAGCATTCATAAAATTAATCTACAAAGCAGTAAACAATTTAAATTATGAATTGATAGAAAATTAACTTTGAAAGAAACACAAATTTAACTATGAAATTGACAAGAATAGAAATGATAATTAACCGTGAATGAAATAATGAAATTCAAACTAAAAAATGACTAACAAAACCTCCTTTCCTTGCAGGGGCCCTCTGCAACGGAATGAGTCAAAAATATAATGGACTGCGCGAGCATCAAAGGCTCGAGCTGGTCTTATTATTATCAAAAATAGAGTTTCAAAGGCATACACTGTATTATCAAAAATTAGGACTGTCTCCGGTTTCAAAACGAATGGTATTTAAACAAGTTTTATACTCAACCGTCTGAGGAATTTAGACTTACAGATAACGATTAGAAGTGAATTTTAGAAGAATAAAAAAAAAAAAAATCCTAGTGGTTGTCTCTCGATTTGCTATGTGAGATAAAATTGAGAGTATCTCGTTCGCTGATCTCGCTTCTTGACCGACCTTTGACCGTGAGCATAGGCACATTTTATTTTCGAATTCGAATGGGTGGATGGGATACGATCCATGTGTGGATCATTCCTGAGATACCCATGTGACCCATTCCCTTATTTTCTTCTCAAAACTTGTCAAACCATAATAGTAGCTGTGGAAACAACAATTAGATGCAAAACTGCACACATTCTGTAGCTAGTTACAGAAATTCATTCAAATAACAAGAAACATAATAATATAAAGTAGATATCATTGAATGCTTTCTCTGGTATGGAATATGTCAATTATCATTAATTGGAGTCATGAAGTTTTGAAAAAGGAAGGAATTTATGATGAAAAAGGGTGTCAAAGTAAGAATAGTTTTGAGGTTCAACAGGTGCCCTCTTGATTTTGACAAAACAAAGTACCTCACATTACGGTTGAGGTCTTAGAAGTTTGTAGTAGCAAATGGGTGTTTGTACTAGAGAAACCACTGGGAATGTTACTGTTGTGTTTGACGGAGTAGGAGGTGAAAGAAGTGATGAAGGAGTTTCATGATGGAATATGTGGTAGACATTATAGATGGCACACGATGGCCTATAAGATCCTTAAAGTAGGGTTCTACTGGCCTAATTATTCGGCGATGTTCAAGCGCATGTCAAAGCTTGTGAGAAGTGCCAGAATTTTTTCGAGAGACAGAAATTTGCACCCGTCCTACTAATCTCGGTCCATGTTGAAGAGCCATTAAAAAAATGGGTAATTGACTTCATCAGTGAAGTCCATCCAGCCTCCAGTAACCAACACTGATGGATCCTCACCGCCGTGGATTATTTCACCACATGGGTCGAGGCGGTACCTGCGCGGAATGCTACTGATACAATAGTAATAAAATTTTGGGAAGAAAATATAGGAGCATGGTTTGGATGCCCAACAAAGATAATCACGGATAATGCGCAGGCCTTCAAGTCTTCCAAGTTCGTAAACTTCTACCAACGATATAACATCCTGCTTGGACACTTCACAATGTACTACCCTCAGTGGAATGGATTGTCTGAATCGTCAAATAAAACATTAGTGAGGGTCCTAAAGAAGACAATCAATGAAAACCAAAAGAATTGGGATTATTAGCTGAAGTTTTCACTTTGGGACAACCGGATCACAACCAAGAGATCCAATGGGAAATATCCTTACGAATTGGTGTACGACAGGGAAACTTTCTTCCCAACTCATCTTGTGCTACCTGTAGCTTGGTTCTTTCAAGATATTGAAGAAGATTCTAACGCCCTCACGAGAAGGATAAATAAATTGGTTGAACTAAGTGAGGATAGAGATCAAGTCAACCTCAACTTAGTCAGCTACTAGGAAAATATGAAGGGTCTGTTTGATCGAAAGGCTAAAGGTCGATAATTTCAGGCTGGGGTGTTACACAAAAAAATTTCACCATCCTTGTACTCCCTGTTCCTTGATCCTAGAGGACCTGTACAGTGACCCTTGTGTACTTTCCAAGCATGGAATACATACCCCTGAAGCACATTTTGTTTGACAAATCATCTCCCTTTACAACATTTATGAAAGATCCTTATAAAAACCTGGTTTTCAAGGTCAACGCTTTCTCTCAGTGTCTGACCCACGCCGATAGTGAAATTTGCATTGAGGCCCATGTCGATTGGTGCTCTATCTTAATGTTGGACCTGCGTCGATCCTGTTTTGGAAATTTTTTTAAAATAGAAAGGAAGCTTCCAAGACTAGAAGCTTCGTGAGGCGGCGAGCTGGAAGTTTTTTTCGAGGATATGGTCGAGGAATTCCCCTTTGGGATTCTTATTTCCATAAAATAGGAACTAATCCAAAGGATAAGCTCTTTCCCCATCATTTGAGGGCCCATAACCTCCTCCTCCATTGTTATATAAGGAGACCTCCTTCAAATCTACAGCCTTAGTTAGTTATCATAGAGAGAAGAAGCAATCATAGCTTCAGGAGAATAGTGCAGAGTGTGATTTTTTGTGTTTGTTGAGAACATAGTGAGATCTTGGACCTTTGTTCATGAGGATGTTGCAAACGTGCTTGGATACAAACCTGCCGAAGGAGAGCCTCAACATCAAGGCTTGGTTGTAAACTCCCCTTGTCTTTATCATAATAAAATGCATCTGATGTTTATCTTCCACTCTTGTTTACATTTATGATGATATTTCTAGCATTCCTTGATCAATTATATAGATTGTAATTGTTTTATGTTTGTCGTGGTTTTATGCTTGTCGTGGTGTCTTGACTGTCTGTACAGGTAATCGAATGTTGGTATCAACGTGTATCGATCTTGAGAAGAGCGACGGATCAAGAAGCTTCGATAGAAGACAACAACATAGAATTAGAACAAGGTAGGCCATCTTCTTTTCTTTGAATTTAATTTACAATCTAGGAAGGTAGATGTTAGTATGTTCCCGTAATTTCTAGACCCACCCTAGGGCTAGAGGGATCGCCTCTGACCGTAGAGGGGATTTACCTGGACAAAAAATTGGCGACTCCACTGGGGAGTTTCCTTTGATTTTTTCACTCTTTGAGGTCTTTGTCATTTGAAAATTTTAGTTGAATGACCATTTCCCTGTTTGTTACTATGTTTTTCATCAATTACGATCTTTTAGTTTTTTCTTGAAGTGGTGAGTCTGGTCTGGTTGGGAGAAAATTTTTTTTTTTCTTGTTCAGGCATTGACGCTTTTATTTTTCTGACAATCGCAACGATTGGTGCTAGTTGTCAGTTAGAAACCCACGCTAATTGGCCATTGGCGCTAGTTGTCAGTGAGAAAGTCGCGCCAGTTGGCGCTAGTTTCACCCACAAAATTCATGCCAATTTCAGGGTGTGTGAAAAATTATGATTTTTTCCCTAAATCCTTCACCGGTGTGTCTTTCCCTTCTGGTCTTTTTCTCTGTATGATTTCCAAGATATTTTTCTCCCATCTGGTATAGAACTCTTTGAATCCATGACTTATTATTCATCATGATGTAAGGTCGTTCGAGCACAGTTCGTTTCCTTGTGTTAAGCTCCCTAAAAAATGAAACAAGATGTCATGAGGATATTTCTTTTAATGTGTCAACCTTGTTAAAACAATGAAACATGTTCATGTTCAATTCGAGTCCTTGATACGATCTCGTAAAATCCCAGTCGAGTCTTTCACTTGATCTCGTAACTAAACCTTTACTCCCTCCATCTTTTTACTCAGGTGCATGGATTGAAGCTTGGGGGGCATGTACCTCGAATTGAGTCACCATGCTGGGGGTATGCAAATCATTTCAAGCATAGTTTGTTTCTATTTCAAGCTTGTGTAAAAATGAAACTAGTTTCAAGCATAGCTTTCTACAAAGTTTTAAGCTTGTGTAAAAATGAAACCAACCTTAAGAAGAGTTTCCTGATTTCAAACTTGTGTAAAAATGAAACCATTCCTATTTTACCTCTCGTGATTGCCATTTTATCAGTCTGTTTTGTGAGATGAACCTTGGTTTTCTCATTCCACCATTACTATCTGCTTGGCAGATCATATTCCTTCACTTGGTTGTTTTACCCATTCCTGAGGAACTACTGCAATGAGTGGTCTTGTTATCCAGCCTCTTGACCTTTACTTGTTCTGAGCAGTTCCACCATTACCGGAGCCAGTATCTACCCTTATTACCACTCATTCCTCCAGGAAGAGTCATCTTTCAGCTCTTTTCTAACTCTTGAAAATTGAAAAGATTATCGAGACTCTTGTCATTTTGAACTCGTTAAATGGATGTGAAATGATATCTACCTAGTATGCGTTTACTAATTTTTTGGGCTGGGATAGATTATTTACGAAAAAGGAATACCTTAGCTTATCGCGACTAAGAGGTTCTTTCAGATATTTTTTTCTACCTTTTCGGATTTGAGGGACAATTTACGAAAAGGGATCTACTGGAGTTTTCTTTTCCGCCTCTTTTCAAACTCTCTAAACATGAAAAGACGTCGATTTTTCCCTTTGTCAAACTCGTTAAACCCTGATGAAATTGGAAATCGTCACCATGACGTTACCCGAGTTCCTCCTTCTTAGGGCTCGTAAAATGTACTAGGATGGATTTGTCTGAAGGACAAACTTATATGAAAAGCATCTGGTATCCTCTTCAAACTTGTGTAAAAATAAAGAGGTACTCGCCAGAAATGGTGGGGGAAAATGGAATTTTTTCATCAGTTGTGTCGGCAGTATGTCACTCTTGAACATGAAACTTGTCTGCAGTTCGTGTCGGGTAGGGATATCTTCACTCTGTCACTTTGCCTCCATGGGTTTCGGAAATCCGTTTGCCTCTCATTCGATTACCAATCTTGTAAACATGACCTCTAATCCTATTTTGAGTCAAATGCTGCCAAATTCCGGAGTCGTGTCGCCAATATGTTCAAGAGAAAATCCTTCTGCAGTTTTTACATTCCTTGATCCTCTTGATTCACACTCATATTACCTTCTCTGTTTTGTGTCGATGATGTGGGATTCATTATGATCCTCCTTCGACGGATCGCTTCTTGTCGACTTCAGCTCATTATCTGGGAAGTTGATCTAGAGACTCCTTTTTGGTACCTTATAGGTTGCATACCCTAATGGCAAGTTCTTCGCATTTGACGACAGGTTCACATCATCAGCCTTCGATCGGGCGATTTCACGGGTGTTCGAATTAAACTCACTATTCACATTCCGTGGATTGTACAAGTATTACCTTGAGAGTCATTGACATTATGGGTGGTTTCTCTTAGTGGTTCACATCATTGACTGGTAATCAAGGGATTTTCTAGCATGTTCGAATTCAACATGTCTATTCACATGTTGGAATTTGTACTTTGATCAGGTGGTGTTGGAGCGTAAGACCCTGGGCTTCGATCATAAAATTCTAAGTTGTGTGGAGTGATGAGTCATTCATGATTATATACATGATTGTTTATATGGATGGCTGTGACCATACCGTGGGTTATCTTGTTTTGATCCTCTCAATACGGATGGCTACGCCCATACCATGGATCAATTTCATATGATCCCTTCATCCGGAAGGCTGCGTCCATGCTGAGGATCCATTCACATGATCCTCTTCTTGATGGATAGTTGCGCCTATACCATGGATCCATGTGTTTTCATCAGAGATTTTAGTTATGTATATGTGTCTATGCTTGATTTGCAGGTCTCCCGATGGCAGCATTTGGTTCCTTGCACATACTTGTAAATAATTTCACCCCTCACTCATGTTCGGACTTCATACTTTAGGGGGCATTTGTTACAAAAAAATTTGTCATCGTCCTTATACTCCCTGTTCCTTGATCCTGGAGGACCCATACAGTGACCCTCGTGTAATTTCCAAGCATGGAATACATACCCCTGAAGCACATTTTGTCTACCAAATCATCTCCCTTTACAACATTTATGAAAGATCCTTGTAAAAACCTGGTTTTCAAGGTCAACGCTTTCTCTCAGTGTCTGACCCGTGTCGATAGAAAAATTTGCACTAAGGCCCACGCCGATTGGTGCTCTATATTAATGTTGGACCCATGCCAATCCTGTTTTGGAAGTTTTTTAAAATAGAAAGGAAGCTTCCATGACTAGAAGCTTCGTGAGGTGGCGAGCTGGAAGTTTGTTTCGAGGATATGGATGAGGAATTCTCCTTTGGGCTTCTTATTTCCATAAAATAGGAACTACTCCAAAGGATAAGCTCTTTCCCCATGATTTGAGGGCCCATAACCTCCTCTTCCATTGTTATATAAGGATACCTCCTTCAACTCTATAGCCTTAGTTAGTAATCATAGAGAGAAGAAGTAATCATAGCTTCGAGAGAATAGTGCAGAGTGTGATTGTTTGTGTGTGTAGAGAACATAGTGAGATCTTGGACCTTTGTTCATGAGGGTGTTGCAAACGTGCTTGGATATAGACTTGCCGAAGGAGAGCCTCAACATCAAGGCTTGGTTGTAAAATCCCCTTGTCTTTATCATAATAAAATGCATTTGATGTTTATTTTCCACTCTTGTTTACATTTATAATTATTTTTATAGCATTCCTTGCTCAGTTAGATAGATTGTAATTGTTTTATGTTTGTCGTGGTTTTACGCTTGTCGTGGTGTCTTGACTGTCTGTACAGGTAATCAAACGTTGGTAGCAGCATGTGTCGAGCTTGAGAAGAGTGACATATCAATAAGCTTCAACAGAATATAACAAAATAACATCAGAACAAGGTAGGGCATCTTCTTTGCTCTAAATTTCACTTACAGTCTAGGAAGGTAGATGCTAGTATGTTCCCGTAGTTGCTAGACCCACCCTAGGGCTGGAGGGATTGCCTCTATCCGCAGAGGGGATTTTCCTGGACAACAAGGGGACCTAGTACTGAGATGGGACGTCAGAAGGTCAAACAAGGGAAAGCACGAGAAGTTTGATCCACTCTGGTTTGGACCATTCAGGGTGGCGGAGGCCAAGGGGAGTAATAATTTCATGTTGGAGAATATGGAAGGAGATATACTTGAGATGCCTATCAATGGATATTTTTTCAAGTTTTATTTCCAGCACTAACATGGACATCAGTAGTCCATTGTACATATCCTCCCATTGAATATACACCACTTTTATTTTTCTACATGCTTCCTCTTTTTAATTTCAATTGCAAATGTTTTCATGAAAAATTTCAATGATGACCCCATTTTCCCAAGAAGACACAGGCGCCCGGTTTGCAGGTTCTCAACTCATTGAAAATAGTGCATTTTCCCCAAGTGGAGCCAATGTTGGACTGTGAATGTACAAGCTAAGACTCCCGGAAGAACAAGGGCCTAAAATGAGCTAAGTTATTAGTAAGGCCTCTAAGAGAAGGTCCACAGCCTGAGCGATGGTTTCTCCAGTCGCACAGGTCACAGCTGATGTGCAATCCACCAAGAAATCACACAACTCACAGCGGTCGTGCAATACACCAAGCAGTTGCGCAGAGTGCCCGCTCCAACAGCTCTAAAATGGGAAGAAAGCAGTGGAAGTGACCCGTCGAAGGCAGTGACATCAGTCACCTCGCGAGACAATCAGGGGAGCTCTGGGGGGAAGAATAGAGATTCTCCTATGAGTTTCTGACCCCATGAAAGGCCATGGGGACCACTCGTCTAACGGTAAAATGCATAACGATGCCAAGAGATGGAGGTCGAATCCCTAGCTACAGAAGGGAGAGGAGATAGTGTGCACAATGGCGTGAAGTATATAATGAATAAACTTATCAAATGGAACAATATTTTCTAGGTGAATAAGGGGAAGTTCACCTCCACAAAAATTGAAGAACAGAGGGCCCCGAAGCACAGGACACTGAGAAACCTGAAGAGGAAGCCCCATAGTACATTGGAAATCGAAAAGACAAGCCAGGATTTCAATTTTCTTTCAACTCCACGTCCTCAGAAGTACCTTTGGGATACTCATAGGTGGTCACCCTGAGGCAAGGCCCCTCAGAGAAGGAAACAAGATCAGGAGTGGATTGGACAAAGGGAGAATAGATTAAGGAAAAGAAGGAGCCAGTCAGGGAAAATTTGAAGGTCGAGCTAGCTCAGTTCATGGACAAAGAACATACTATGCTCTTGACAGTTCTTTATGTGGAGAATGATCAGCTGATAGTCATAGTACAACATTCAAATTCTCATTCTTTGCCTTCGGGTTCCAAGTATAAGGCCTTGGAAATGATACTTGAGCTTACTTCCATCCCATTGGCTGACAAGCTAAACCTACACAACGCGATTGGAGAGATGTTGCATATCGAGGTTCTGAAACATACCCTCACATTGGAAAAGGTTGAGAGGAAGTTAAACAAGATGTAAAGCACGCTTATTAGGAGAGAAAGAGAAAATGAAAAATCTCTTTCTAGTAATTTGGCGGATTACAAGAAGATGATAAGGGGTAAGGGCACTGATCCTAACGCAGTAATGATGACACTATTGCAGAAGAAAAAATTAGAGGTGCAGGAGCTGCGACACAAGTTAGATATTCCCTGCTTGGAGAACATCCAGACAAAGGAGTTGGATCAGGTTGAGAAAGAGAAGGAGGCTCTCACATAAATGCTTCTCCAAAAGGACGAGGAGATAACAGAGTTAAATCATAGAATGATTGAGCTCCAACATGTGAAAGACAGTCATGTATGCCTAGTTCAAGTACCCAACGACTCCCAAAATGCCTCAGAACACCTAACCAAGGCCTTGACAGAGTTGAAGGCCTCAGAGGATGAGACACGAACCATGCGTAGGTTGTTAGACAAAGCAAAAGCTACCCTCGCAGAAAAGGAAAAGACGATCTCATCTTTACAAAAATAAATGGATGCCAATCGTAGAGAGTCTCATGAGCTGAACAGATCAGTCAAAGATTTAAAGCAGAGCTCAAAGTTAATATGTCGTTGGTGGGAGCTATACAAATAATCTTGAGTGAAATAATGAAAGAGGTGAAGGATCACTAGGAGCTCATCACCTTGGAAAATTTTAAGAAGAATGTCATCTGCTATTTCAAAGTGCAGCTTGATGTGGGTCGCCGAAAGGGAAATGAAAACATGGTGATTGTGCATCGATACATATGATTCATCAACAAACTCCCCACTGAAGAGTTGGGCATGCATGGAGTAGTTTAACGTTACAGGACTGTAATGGAAATTATGAAGATGGTACAGAAGGAGGAGGCACGGGTAAAATAAGTTGGACGTTTAGGTATAGTGTACAAAGGAGTGGAAGCATTTGACTGTGAATGGAATAAGGTGGTGGAAGCAGGGTTTCTAGCTTGTTGGGGCCCCCTGATCATATGCTCCCTTGGGTAACATATGAACGATGGATGATAGAGATTAAATTGAGGGCTAACTCAACTTTGGAAAAGACCTCCCGTCTTAAGGCCGAAACCTTGGTGGAATCACTATGCAAGGAATTCCTACTACTCTCCAAGGTCAAGCAGTTTTTCTCTGTCCACCTTGACTACTCCGAGATGACTCAGCTACGCGCATTTTGGAGCTTTTTAGCTTTGTGCCCTTACCTGCAGACATCGAATGGCAGAGATGTTACAAACACATGTGCCCTCTAGTTGCATCCATGTCACAGCCGATGGTGCCTCTGTCATCTTGCCACTCTGGTTCTTCCTCCACTCCCACACGAACACACACCTCAGGACCTTCTGCCACCCCTCGGCGCAACCATTAAATATTTCATGATTCAGCCCATGTGACCATAGTTACTTTGTTTTACTTTAATTTTTTGTTATGATGTTTTAGTTGGTGAAATCATCATTCCACTCTTATTATTGTTATTTTCTGTTAAGAAGAGTGTTGCTCATAGCACGCTACAACTGGAGAATATCATTTTGATTCTGATGTATGTACTGAAAATCAAGAAAGAATATTTTCCTAGGAAAAATATCTGGCCATGAGCCTATATAGGGAAAACTCAGCAAGTGTACAAAGGTTCTGGATTTTTGTGGAAATTTTGGGTCCATACTGCATAGTCTTTATGTAATGTTGTTTTGAGCCCTAAATGGATATCTGAGAGAGTTGTTTTTGAAAGTTAATATAAGAACTAATTTTTCTATGGATGGATTCCAATTGAGATAATGAGCAGTATGTATGTGTTTTTCTCTTGTTTTTTTAATTTTATTTCTAATTTTTTATTTGTTCTTCAAGAGTCTCATATGTGAAATGCTAGTAATAGATGATTTAATAAATGAATTTGTATACATCCTCATTGAGGAAAGACAACACTCATGTGTTAGTTATCTTACAACCTTAATATCGCTCACCATGAGGCTATCTCTCCATTAACCTCATATTCGCCATTTTTCCTCGGATCCTAAGAAGGACAAACTCTTATTGCAAAATAAGCCCATATTTCATGGGGTTTCTCTTCCTAATTCCTATAAATTACTTCCACCTTATACTTCCAAGTCTGCTCATTAGCCTTTTACTTGGATTGTTCGAGGCATCCCCGATTCTTACATCCTCCAGTCCATTTTGAGTAATCCTAAGTGCACATAAATCTTAGTACCAATGTTTTCTACAACTACCTTGAACCACAGTTCCATTTTTCCTAAATGAAGATACACTTAGAGTTAAGCTCTAGATGAGAATTTTAAATCCTCTGATTCTTAAGTTGTCCTAGGCATTGGTCTTTTACAACTCAAGGTTGTCTCTAGGAGTGACAACACATTCCAAGGTATTTGAGACTCCCAAAGGCCTCCCACATATTCATGATTATGATAACGTTATTCACTTAAGTACAGGAAGTGTTCCTCCAAACATCAAGCCTTGTAGATATCCCTATGCCCAAAAGAGTGAAATTGAACGCATGGCTACAGAAATGCTAGAGGTCGGTATAATTCAACCTAGTCAAAGTTATTTCTCTGCTCTAGTAGTATTGTTGCACAAGAAGGATGGATCATGAAATATTTTTATGGATTATAGGGAGCCCAAAAAGCTCACTATTAAAGATAAATTTCTCATTCTCGTCATTGATGAATTGTTTGATGAATTACATGGAGCAATTTACTTCACCAATTTGGATCTTCATTCAAGATACCATCAATTAAGAATGACTATTGAAGACATTTTTAAAACAACATTCATAACTCATGAAGGTCATTACAAATTTTTGGTAATGACTTTTGGCCTTACTAATGCACCATCCACATTTCAAGGTTTGATGAATTATATTCCATTTTCAAACCATTCCTTAGAAAATTTGCGTTCATATTTTTTGATGATATACTAATCTAAAACATGTCTTAGAAGGATCATGTTCAACATGTTGACAGGGTTCTCAAACTATTGGAGGATAAAAAATTATATACAAAAACCTCCAAACATTGTTTCTTTAGAGTACAGGAGGTGGAATATTTGGGTCATATTGTATCTCATGAGGGTGTTAAGGCAGGCCCTAATAAAATTAAAGCCATTAAGGAATGGAAAATCCCCACAAACCTAAATCATATTTGAGGATTTCTCAGGTTAACAGGGTATTATCACAATTTTTTTAAGAATTATGGTAGAATAGCAACACATCTAACAACATTACCGAAGAAAAATGCATTTTCTTGGACTCCAGAAGCAACTAAGGCCTTTGAACATCTGAAAGAGGAAATGTGCTAAGCACCAATATTAACTACACCAGACTTCACAAACACCTTTATTTTGAAATGTGATGCCTCAAGAAATGGAATTGGTGTTGTTTTAATGCAAGAATGTAGACCCATTTCTTTTGAAAGCCATCCAATCAAGGGAAAGTATTTACACAAGCCTATTTATGAGAAGGAAATGTTGGAAATAATACATGCACTAAAGAAATGACAACCTTACCTAATGGGAAGACACTTCGAGGTAAAAATTGATCACAATAGTCTTAAATCATTCTTGGAAAAAAAATTATCTTAAGAAGAGCAGCAAAAATGGGTCACCAAGATGTTGGGTTATGACTTTGAAATCATCTACAAAAAAGGGAATCAAAATGTTGTTGTAGATGCACTTTCAAGAAAGGATGAGGACGTGGAAGAATTTATTCATGCCATTTCTATTATCCAACCTAATTGGATAACTAAAGTAAGGGATGAATGGAAGAATGACGAAGAGGTGTGGATACTCATTTAAAATTTGCAGTAAGATCCCAATAAATCTAACACATTTGTCTGGAAAAATGATTCATTATGGTACACAGATCGCTTATATCTCTATAAGAATTCCCATATCAAACAAAATATTATTTTGGAATTGCACAACTCCCCCTTAGGAGGGAACTCAGGATTTTTAAAAACTTACAATAGGGTCAAGCCCGGAGTTTTTTTGGGATGACATTAAATCTGATATTTGGAAAATTTTCATAGAATGTTTGGTTTTCTAAGAAAATAAAGTTTGAGACAATTAATACCCCGGGTATGTTACAAGCTTTAGTCATTCCAATTCATCGTTAGGAGGAGGTATTAAAGGATTTTGTTGAGATTCAACAAGAAAATTTCATCACCCATGCCTAGTGCATTAAGCACCTACACTAGGGTGGGGCCCATAGTGCTATTTTTGGGTGCATGTCTATTTTAGTTATCCCTTAATTAAGATAGAAAATAAACTGTAATCTATTCTCAATGATAACATCAAATAGTTAACTGAGAGTGATAAAATCATTTACAAGTGTATTTTGAGTTAGAGGTATTTGGTGAGGCATGTAGAGTAATTCTAGTTGTAACAGAGTTCAAAGTGCAGTGGTGCATTATTTAATGTAGGTTTTAATCAATTTAACTCAGTTAAGTGAGTTAAACTAAGTTGTGATAGTTGAAACTAAAGATACACAGGTGAGAGATCAAGTGAATTAAATATTAATTAATTCTCAATCAATGATCACACATGCAACTGAGGATTTACTATTATTAGTTGCATGCATGTCAGATCCAATGGAGACCCAGTTTAGATCCAATTGAAAGGGAAGTTGAATATCAGCTGTAGGATTATTGGGTTGCACACATGCAAACAAACACCCATTAGAGTTCCCATGATACTTGCACAGTTAAGGAAGGAAATAATTCCTATATTTTAGGGATTGCATTCATCAAGTATTGCGCAAGCAATACAGGCTGTCTAGAGGATGAGAATTGGCTATGTGTTGGTCAATTTTGTTGATGACAGTGTGAGACAATTAGCTGAGTACTGGAGGGATTTTGTGAGAATATTTTTGCATGTAATTGTTTCATAATCCATGCTGAATATACAATAGAAGATAGTGGGGATTTTTAGCTGTAATATTTCCCCGGGAAATTATCAGTATTGTGTGTGATTTGATTCTTTTTTCAGTATTTAACTTTATTTCATTGTTAGATTGGGTGAATCCAAGATATACATGCATGTTGTATAATTTCTACATGGTATCAGAGCAGAGGAAATTGCACAAGTGAAGCAGTAGCTGATTTTGTGACTGGATAGAATTTGAATTTATGGAAAGACTTTCTTAGTGCTATAGTTGATTCAAGATCAAAATGGCTTTCAAAGGCTTGAGGTTAGGGTATGCACTCGAGGGAAACTCAAACTATATTTCTTGGAAGGACAGGAGGGAGGCAGTACTTGAAGACAATGGCTTGAAGGAATTCATTGACAATGATGTTCCTAAACCCGATGTGGCAGATGTTGCATATCTCGATGCATGGCAAAAGAAAGCGGAAAAGATGAGGAGGATCCTGTTGGAGGGAGCACGAGACCACATTGTCTCAAGCCTCCATGGGAAAGCCACACCATATGCAATGTGGAAGGCTTTGATGGATCTATTCCAAAGTAGCAGCGACCATAGGAAATTGGCACTCAAAGATAAACTCAGGAAGATCAAGATGGAAAAGGGCAACACCATTCCAAAATATCTAACAAATTTTGTCAAATGTCGAGATGAACTAGGGAGCATTGGAAAAATAGTCACTGATGATGATTTGGTGAGCTTGGCTCTCCTAGGACTTCCCAAGAGTTGGCACAGTTATCATGACTCTGTCAATGGAAGGGAAAATTTTCCAGATTGGGAACGACTGTGGTCAGATTTGGTGTAGGAGGAGTTCAGATAGAACACCAGAGATGGATCTTAACTTAAGAATGAAGATGAAGAGGATTTTTCTTTGGCTGCCAAGGTGAGGAAGGGGAAGGGGAAGAAATTCCATTCTAAATCTGAGTCCAAGAATGGCAAGAAGCAGGACATGTCCAAGGTGAAGTGTTTTCACTGTCACGAGCATGGGCATTTTGCCACTAAATGTCCACAAAAGAAGAAGAACAAGAAGGCCTCACAATTTGAGCTTGAATTCTCATTAATCACATGCATGGTATCCAGTGCATTGGGATCTATGTGTTATGTGGATAGTGGCGCTTCCTTTCACATGGCGGGAGATAAGGAACTTTTCAGTGACTTGGACGAGAAGGATATCTAGATGCATATTGATATGGGCGATGAAAAGTGGTACAGTTCTACTGGGATTGGTACCTTTACCTTCTAGAGGCAGTCAGGTACACCCTTTCAATTAAAAGATGTAATGCATGTACCAGGTTTGAAGAAAAAATTATTCTCAGTCGCAATGTTGGAGGATAAAGGCTATCATGTTGTTTTTAGTGAAGGAAAAGCTTTCCTCTGACATAAAACAACAGGACAAGCCAAGAGGATAGGGATTCGAGTTAAGAATCTCTAAAATTTGGAGGTAGATGACTACGCTGCAATGATGGGCAAGGCAGATCAAGTGGTGACCCGGGATGAGGGCGAATTATGGCACATTAGATTGGGCCATCTTCACCATAGAGCCCAATGTGGACCTCTAAAACCAAACCGTAGCATTTTGAATTTTTTTTCGTGCTATGTTGGGAGGGGAGGGATTTGACCCCCTGACCCCTCCTCAACCAATTCAAAAATTTAACCAACTGCGCCCAAAGAATTTGTTGATTAATCCGCCTGACTTATATTACTTAAACTCCTCTTTTTACAAGTGCACCCAGGCCAAGGCAGAGTAGGGGTGCACATGTAGATTGAGGTAGTGATTTTTTTATTACATGCGGAACCATGAGCAGGCCCAAAAACATGGAGCGGCACCATGATCCTCGAAAATTTCCTGGGGAGGTAATTTTTCTCCATGTCGGAATATAGTCAAGTTTACAGTCATTTTTCATGGTTTTTCGCAGGGAATGCAATAGAAAGGTTGGATTCACCTTTTGAGCTACAGATTTCCAGTCCACCCATGGAGAAATATCTTTGAGGAATCTAGGGGGAATCTAAAAGATTCCTTTTTGCCCCAGATTTTCACTTCATCAGAATTCAAAAATTTGACAGAAAAATTTTCACTATTCGACGTCATGAATCTGATGGCATATTCAGATTTTCAATCTGACCTTTATATTTTTTAGCCACTTTTTGAAGTGAAGTTGCAGGTGTCAGCATTCAGTGGGTGAGCAGTCGATTTCACACCTTTCGACACCATGATTATGATGGTGATTTCAGATCCAGTAGTAGAGCATCCCAGTCTTCAGTCATATTTAGAGTGAGGCATATGATGATTTGATTTCATGTACTTATTTGTCTCTTTTTCTCTAAGATGCATTGTGTTGTACATATCCCTATTGATGTTTTATGTGGCATCTTTTTTTGTTCTTAATGTGAGACATAATTTATATCATGGATTTGTAATATGTTTGAGATCCCTTTGCTGCCATGTTGACGTGATGCTCACTGTCACATGTATGTTTTCTGAGATCCCTTTGGTGGCCATGTTGACGGGATACTCATAGTCTTTATGTGTGAACTATTTTCATACTGATAGGAGTCCTTGTTGTGAATGAGAGTTCTTGTAGTGGAACATCTCGTAGAGAAGTCCAACCACTCCTGCGTGAGGGAATTTTCCTTGTATGATAGTGGAAGCACCATCCATGTACATCTTCACTCTTTAAAACACTTAATGTAGTGGCCTACACCATCTTGACATCGAGGCCTGGAGATGTAGTCCCTCCTTGACGAACTCTATTATCAATATCTTATGTTGCTCATGCTTGTTATGTTCATCTTCTTTACAACATGCAGTTGTTCATTTATGTTCATTAACGCTTTAATTAAATGCAATTATAATACATCAGCCGAAGTAAAAGGTCTTGGTTAAGGGTATCAAGAATTTACTCGGATCAAGTGGTATTAGAGCAGGTCTTCTTGCTGATTGGATTGCATGCGTGAACTATTGAACGATCGCTGAGTTGAGCCATGGAGAATTTCAAGGACATGTACGAGACCATGCTCATGATGTTCGAGAAAGCGGACATGATGTATGAGGCTTATGAAAATCAAGCAATAGAGAATGCCGAATTGAAGACACTCCTAGAAGAAGAGAAGGAGGACAAAGTTTGATTGTAGCGTCAGTTGCAAGCCACAACAGAGGCATGGGAAGAATTGAAGTGCAACAACGAATTTCTTCAAGAATATCGTGATGCATTGAAGACACTCCTATAGGAAAAGAAGAAGGATAATTAGCAATTGCAACTTCAGCTACAAGCCACGATAGAGGCCTTGGAGGAAGTGAAGCGCAACGAAGGGTTACCGAAGCCTTCTTCACATGTTTCATACTCGACAACTAAGGTATACAATGTTGATTTCTCTTCAGTTTCTTCACATGATATCATTATGGTTCGAAGTGTGGAGATACCCATTGCAATAACCGGCATGAGACTCCTCACGAAGATGGGGTACAAAGGAGGAGGAATTGATGTCCATGGCGAAGGCATAACTCAACAATTGGAGGTTGTGTAGAGACCTCACTATGGAGGTTTGGGGTACACTGAAGAAGGATGTTCGAAGGACATCAATGACAAAAATACATTGTTGAACTCACCAGGGAAGAGAAATGATGGGAACACTTTTCCATCGTTCCATGGTAATTCATGTTGCAATGAAAAAGTTGAGGCGAACTCCCATCAACATTATCACATCAAAGACCAATAGAGAAGGTATAATAAGTCTCATTATTCCAGAGTGAATTTTGATTATAATAATGTTGATAACCACGGTCATAAATCATGGCATCGAAAAACGTGTCATTTTTGTGGTTTACATAACCATTTGTTTTCTAAGTGTTGGAAAAGGATGGTAGCACAAAGGAGGATGAGGCATGGAAAGCCTTCTCCCCAATAGGAAAAGAGATCAGTTAAGCAATTTTGGAGGGAAAATACCTTTTGCACCCATTGCGACCGAAGTGTTCATCAAAGAGCCACGTGTTGGAGGCTTCATCCAGGGCAACACCTTAAGGACAAAGCATTGGTGCAGAATCCAGTCAAAAGAGTTGTTCGACAAGCACACGTGCCATAGGGAGATGATCCTTTCACTTTGATAAGTGAGAGATGGTTTTTCTAGATTGTTTTTCTAGATATGTTAGCTTGTCATGGCCATGATTGTAAATCATTTGTTGCATTTTACACTGTAAAAGTGATGATGGTTTTTCCATCACTTGTTCAGCGACCATGATATTTTGGCCTTGTTTTATGAGTTGTGTGATGCATTTATTTCATGTAAAAGTGATGATGTGTTTTCCATCACTTCAAAATGCGACAATGATGTCTTGTCTTGTAATGATAGCTGGTGTGTGATTTTCATTTTGATGTAAGCTTGACCACCGAGTACATGTTATTAACTTGTGGCAAGAATGGGAATATTTGGGTCATAGATTGGTAAATTTGAGCATGTAATTTGTAGGGGATTTTACTCAAGTCTGCAGAAGGTGCAGGTATCATTTCATCACTTATGGCTCCGAAGGACGTAGGTGAAGGAGAAGGAAGGGTGACTTTTCAGGGCACTCATGGTGCAAACATAGTACATAGCAGTTGCAGATTCTTGTTGATGATTTTGGAGGACCAAAAGCTCCTTAGTGGGGAGGATTGATCAAGATGACTCCAGAGACATACACAGGACAAAGAGGGCTCAAAAAAACTTATAAACGCAAAGTGTTCGGAATGATTTCAAACCAGGTTCAGGTTGAAGAGCTCGTCGCCCTGATCACAACAGTGTGAACAGTTCGTCAAACGAAGCTTGTATGTGAAAGTTAGAAGAAGTAAAATTTTTGGGATGACTTGGTGACTTGGCAGGCTTAAAGGAGGCACAATTTTGCTAAACTCCGGCTAGCTCCGACCGTTTTCTGGGAAAAATTGTGGGACAGTTAAAATGTCCTCTAACACCCAAAATCGGATTTTTAAAAAATAAACAGTTTGTTTTATATAAACAAAATTAAAAAAAAAAAAAAAAATATATATATATATATATATATATATATATATATATAAGGGAGGGCAGGCCATGACCCCTGCTCTACCCATCGGACCACACAACAACATAATAAAAATAGTGCCGAAAGCCATAGCCCCACTGGACCCCATATTTCACAACGACAATTAATATAAATTGGGTGGGGCCAATGGCTATGACCCCACAGCCCCAACCCTCCTACACATATTGCGACATATATATATATATATATGTGTGTGTGTGTGTGTGTGTGTGTGTGTGTGTGTGTGTGTGTGTGTGTTATGGGTGGCGAGGGTGGTGACCCCACCACCAACCAACCATACATGCCACCTATTATAATGATGACAACAGAGATGAGGGGAAAACCGCCCAATGCGGACCCAACCCCCGTCCAAAACTAAAACATGACATTTTAAAATTTGTTTCTGTGCTATGTGGGGAGGGGTAGGATTTGAGCCCCCGACCCCTCATCAACTAATTCCAAAATTTAACCAACTGTGCCCAACAGATTTGTTGATTAATCCACCTGAATTATATTATTTAAACCTGTCTTTTAACAAGTCTTCCTAGGCCAAGGCAGAGTATGGGAATGCACGCAAATCGAGGCAATGATTTTTTTACTACAGGCGGAACCATGAGCATGCCCAGAAACAGGGAGCGGAACCATGATCCTTGAAATTTTCTCGGGGAGGAAATTTTTCTCCATGTCGAGAGTCAATTTTATAGTCATTTTTCATAGTTTTTCGCAGGGAACACAATGGCAAGGTCAGATTCACCTTTTGAGTTGTATATTTCCAGTCCACCCATAGAGCAACATCTTTGAGGAATCTAGGGGGATTCTAAAAGATTCGTTTTTGCCCCAGACTTTCACTTTATCGAAATTCGGAAATTTGAGAGTCGATTTTGCACTATTCGATGTCATGAATCTGATGGCATATTCAGATTTTTGATTTGACCTTTATATTTTTTGGCCACTTTTTTAAGTGAAGTTGCAGGTGTCAGCATTCAGTGAGTGAGCAGTCGATTTCACACCTTTCGACACGACGATTGTGATGGTGATTTCAGATCTAGCAGAAGAGTATCCCATTCTTCAATCATCTTCATAGTGAGGTATATCATGAGTTGATTTCATGTACTTCTTTGTCTCTTTGTCTCTGAGATGCATTGTGTTGTACAGATCCATGTTGATGTTTGATGTGGGATCTTGTTTTGTTCTTCATGTGAGACGTACTTTCTATCATGGATTTGTAATATGTTTGAGATCCCTTTGCTACCATGTTGGCGAGATGCTCATTGTCACATGTATTTTATCTGAGATCCCTTTCTTTTCCATGTTGGCGGGATACTCATAGTCTTTATGTGTGATATATTTTCATACTGATAAGAGTCCTTGTTGTGAATGAGAATTCTTGTAGTAGAACATCTTGTAGAGAGATCCAACCACTCATGCGTGAGGGAATTTTCCTTGTATGATAGTGGAAGCACCATCCATGTACATCTTAATTCCTTACAGCACTTAATGCAGTGGCCTACACCATCTTGACACTGAGGCCCAGAGATGTAGTCCCTCCTGGACGAACTCCATTATCAATGTCTTATGTTGCTCATGATTTTTATGTTCATCTTCTTTACAACATGTAGTTTCTCATTTATGTTTATTAAATATTTAATTAAATCCAATTCTAATACATCAACCGAAGTAAAAGGTCTTGGTTAAGGATATCAGGAATTTTCCCAGAAGTAGGAGGGATCTTTAGCATAGGATTGACAAAATTTTCCTGGTACAATGGAAACAACGATCTGTGGCACTCAGTTTAGCGGAAGAAGAATACATGGCAGCAATTCAAGTTACATGTGAGGCTATCTGGATGAGAAATATATTGGTTGGTTTGTTTGGTTCTCAGATGGATCCGAAAATGATTCATTGTGATAATCATATTTGCATTAAACTCTCAATTAATCCTATGTTTCATGATAGGTCCAAGAATATCGATATCTGGTACCATCATCTTAGAGATTGTGTGTAGAGATGGATAATGTTGATTCAGTACATTCCCATGAAAGATCAGGATGCAGATATTCTGACGAAGGCACTCACCAAGAGCAAATTCGAATACCATAGAGTCAGGATCGGGGTGAAGGATAATCCCTTTCTTTTTGAGAGGGAGTGCTGAGATTCAACAAGAAAATTTCAACACCCATGCCTAGTGCATTAAGCACCTACACTAGGGTAGGGCCCACAGTGCTATTTTTGAGTGCATGTCTACTTTAGATGTCCCTTAATTAAGATGGAAAATAAACTGTAATATATTTTCAATGATAACTTGAAATAATTAACTGAGAGTGATAAAATCAGTTAGCTAGTGGATTTCTAGTTAGAGTTAGCTGGTGTGGCATGCAGAGTAATTCTTGTTGTAACAGAGTTTGAAGTGCAGTGGTGTTACATAGAATTTTGTCACCATCCCTGCAATCCCTCGTCCCGTACATTGGAGGACTATTCCCATGACCTCTGAACAGTAAAAAGTCATGAAAACACCCTGATGGCATCCTTCAGCATTAGGGCAAGTATTCTCCTTGAGAAAATTTCCTCAGAAATTTACTAAAAACATATGTTTGGGAATTAGCGCGAGCAGCTAGTTCATCACTCGCACTGACCTGGGAAATTTACACTAGGCCCGCGCCACCTGGCACTCTGTCCCTTTGTATTGCCTGTGCCAAGCCTATTTGGGAATGTTTTTTAAAAATAAAAGGTGGAATTTTAATTCTAACAACTTCAGAATGAATCATCAAAAAGAGGTTTGGTTGTTTGGCTCCAGATCTCCCTATTTAGGAAGTGGTTTTCCACCATTCATGGAACCTTCCTAAGTGATAGGACTCTCCCCCATGATTATAGGGATCCTAACCTCTCCTTCTCCCTCTATAAAATCCTGCCTTCTCCATTTACAACCTAGCTGAAATTTTGGGAAGGAAAATATAGTTGAGTGAAAATCAAGAGCAGAGCTAAGGAGAACCCTATGAGAGAGAGAGTTTTTTCAAATCCCTGACGAGCTTTGTGAGACACGTCTCGTTGGAATCCTGTCGAAGGAAGATCACAACGTCAGAGCACCGGTTGTAATTATTCTCTCATATCTTAATATACATGACTCTCCTATTGGTTCCATGATTGTGTTTGTCCATTATATAATGCAATTTCATTCATTCCTCTCTGACTGATCGATAGTTATAAAGTGTGAAATATTACGTTGCATGTTGCCTCTTTTCTTTGCATGTGTACAGGTATCTGGATGCAGTGAGCTCATGGATCATGACCTATCTAGCTAGGAACAGAAGCGCCACTTCTTCTTCGACAACAGCATCAAAGGAATCACGGTAAGCGATCTATCGTGATTCTATCTTTTGTAACTAGGAATCAATAGCTTTGTGTGTTTCGATTGTTGCTAGACCCACTCTAGGGCTAGTGGGATCGCCTCTGTCCTCAAAGGGGATTTACCTCCACAAAAAATTGGCATCTCCACTGGGGATCAGTGGGAGTTGATCCTTCCTCCATTGGGTTCTTTTTTGGCTTTTTGTTTGATTAGTCTGCTTTCACCTTCCTTGGTGTTAAAACCCTGTTCAGCCCCCAGAAGACCAGATCTAGCCTCTGTTCATTCATTTTCATAATTTTCTAGGGTAAACCTTATTGGCGTGGTTATCCCTTTGAAAGTCACGCCGAAGGGTGCTTGTTTCTAGTTAGGCACCCATGCCATCCCCTGTTTGGCGTAGATTACAGCCAGACAAGTGCGCCAATGCTGGTAGGTTTTAGGGTTTGCCTGGTTTTGGACTTTCTGAGCTTGAGTTTTGGTCCTGGTTTGTTTTTTATAATTGTTTGAGTGCTTTGAAGTCATTTTTTACTGTGTTTAGCCCTTTTCCTTTGGTTTGTTGTCCTTTTCTGTCAGTTTTTCATTTTAGCCCTAAGGCTTCTAGGTGCTTCAGTGTGCTGAGCCTCCTGTGGGAGTTTTGGGTCTTTTCTTTCCCGGTAAACTTTGTTTCATCTTATTTGCATTCATCTGGATGAATCCAATTGAGTCATTGCATTTATTGAGTGATTTTCCTCTCTTTCATTCAATTTCGCTTTGTTTTTCTCCAAGCCTAGATCACACAGCTTGTTTGAGTCTCTTTCGAGATTCTTCTTCGCTTTGAGGGATTTCGTCATCGATTTGAGTCTTGATTGTGTTTGTTTGAGTTGAGTGAACTTGTTTTGTTTCAGCTCTCTCTTTATCATTCTCAAATTAATGTTGTCATTAGTTTTCATTTATTTAGTGCATTTTCTCTAATACATTGAAAAATACAAAAAAAAAATATTTTTCATTTTTTATTGGCATAGTGAAAATTGAAAACTCTTTCACATTACTAGTGTTGTATAATTCTAGAAAAAAGTTTTCCAGTTTCATTAGCTTGCATTGAAATCGGTAGTGGATGTTTTTGTGTGTTCATTTCACTATCATTTGAAAGCTCTCAACTCTCCCGTAGATAGCTCTTCATTGAACGAGATGATATTTTGTGGCATGTAGTTTTCATCTAGAGGTTTTATAAGATCCAACATTCAATAGGGCCTTGAAATTGAAACATAAATTGGAGATCAAATTTAAACTTTACTGAATTAACCTAAGGCAGCATTGAAACTTAATAGAACATCTAGTATTCTAAGGTAGAGACGTGTGTTGGAAATATGATGCAGAGTGTTGTCCTTGATGGCAACCCACTGAATGGAGATGAAGACATGCGACTGTTGACATGTGTTGTCCTTGATGGCAATCCACCTGATGAAGTTATGCTTGACTTGATGGACTTAGTAAATGATGTAAATATGATGTGATATGATGTTTGTTGACAATATGATGCTAAGTGTTGTCCTTGAAAGGCAACCCACTTGATGAAGATGATGACAACTTACTTGATGAAGTTGTGCTTGAGAGAATATGTTCCTGATGAAGAAAATATGATGTTTCTACAGTGTGTACAGAAGGCAATGAAGAAAAAAATTCAGAATGTGCTCAAAGAATGATGAAAAGAGTATGTCTCTATGTATACGCGGATATTCCTAGGTGAAGTCGCGTATGCACGCGGAAAAGAACGTGCCAAGTCGCGTATGGGCTAAAGCGCTTCCTCCGCGGCGAAGTAGCGTATAGATCTTCAATGATTACAGAGCTGCATACTTCATCAGATCAGATGTTCAATTCAGATTTACCCTCTTCACTTCAGACAGATGTTCGACTAGATGTTCGCCTCATCACAGATCTAGGCCTAGATCTAGCAAATACAAGTGCATTTCAGATCTAGATCCCCTTCTTCATCATTGGTGCATCATATATTCAGATTTATCATTCAAGTGTAACCCTTTCCATTCAGATCTACTTCAGAGAGAAGTATTCATTTAAGCTCAGACATCTTGCACCCACACTTCTGATTTGCACAATGAATTTCTTCTCCTTATATAGGTTTATCCTTTTTCAATACCATGAGCCCCTTTTTCAATACCATGGACCAAAACAATACCATAAGCCCAAAACTACTTGGACGGGGTCAATTAGGCGGATCATTACCTAATACAATGGGTCAATACCATGGTGGTTACCCTTGGTTTTGCACTTTTTGAGCGCTTTAGCCCATACGCGACTTGGCACGTTCTTTTCCGCGTGCATACGCGACTTCACCTAGGAATATCCGCGTATACAAAGAGACATACTCTTTTCATCATGCTTTGAGCACATTCTGAATTCTTTTCTTCATTGCCTTCTGTACACACTGTAGATACATCATATTTTCTTCATCAGGAACATATTATCTCAAGCACAACTTCATCAAGTAAGTTGTCATCATCTTTATCAAGTGGGTTGCCTTTCAAGGACAACACTTAGCATCATATTGTCAACAAACATCATATCACATCAGATTTACATCATTTACTAAGTCCATCAAGTCAAGCATAACTTCATCAGGTGGATTGCCATCAAGGACAACATATGTCAACAGTCGCATGTCTTCATCTCCATTCAATGGGTTGCCATCAAGGACAACACTCTGCATCATATTTCCAACAATCTCCCCCTTTGGACTTGATGGCAACCACGATGGTGTTTGGTTACCACAACAGATAGGTACCATGTCACTCTCCCAAATATGTCACTCTCCCAAACATTTGACATCATTATCGTCTCTTCATTCAAACACCATGTCACTCTCCCCCTTTGACATCAAGGGAAAAGGGCGGATCAAAAACCAACACTCTCCCCCTTTTCTCCTCATGTGGAAGAAACATTCTGCAGATCTGATATGTGCTGAAGTGGCCAAACTCCCCCTGAGTTCATGCTGAATCTTCAAACATATTTGTCAATGAAGTACATGACTCCATGAACTTCCTATCACCAAAGACTCATACTTACATCAATTATCCATCCAAGTGAATTTACATATGAGACTCAACTACCCAACCAAGTGGGTTTACAGATTTGTCTCAGCTACCCAACCAAGTGGGTTTACAAAATTTGACTCAGCAACCCAACCAAGTGGGTTTACAAAATTGACAAGTCCTTACATGACTGAATATTACAAATTTACAACATGGGTCTCAACCAGACCTTTTCATCAAAGTACAAATATGAATTTTCATAATTAATACCAAAAAGACCTCAAGAGAGATCATATATCAGAACCACCATAATACCAGCAGTGCATTATACTCAGCAAAACTAATGCTCCCCCTGAATCTGTGCATCCATGCATCCTTTTCATATGACTAAGGCTCCCCCTTAGTTTGTGCATCCTGAACATTTTCACCAACAAATCATCAAGGCATCTTCATCAAAACATTAGAAACATAATTATGAGAACTGGAACACCACCAGAGATACCAAACAGTATCAGAGATACCAGACAGCACTGCAGCTGTGCTGAAGAATGCTGAACCAACCAAAAAATTGTCAGCAACCAAACATACGCGGTTTTATGTGCAGGAACTCGCGTACATACGCGACTGTGTTTCAGGAAACCCGCGTATCCCAAGCCATCTTCTAAAATTTATGCAGATTTTTTCTTTTGACTGGCAGAGAACACTCCCAGCTTCTGTCTTAGATACTCGAATGCTTCCCTGGGCAGAGGTTTGGTAAAGATATCAGCAGCTTGTTCTTTGGAGGTAACATACTCCAACTTCACTTTTTGCTCAAGCACTTGTTCACGTAGAAAATGATATTTGATGGGAATGTGCTTGGTTTTTTAATGCATAACAGGATTCTTTGAGATACTGATGGCACTTGTATTATCACACATAATGGAGATAGGAGTTGCACATTTGATTTGAAAATCTTGCAATGTTTGCATCATCCATAGGAGTTGAGTGCAACAAGATGCGGCAGCTACATACTCTGCTTCAGCTGTTGATAAGGCAATAGAATTTTGCTTCTTGCTGAACCAAGATACTAACTGGGGCCCCATGTAAAATGCACCACCACTAGTGCTTTTCCGATCATCAACACTTCCAGCCCAATCTGCATCAGTGTAAGCATGAAGAGTAAGATCAGCGTCCTTTGGATACCATAGACCAAAGTCTTGAGTTCCTTGTAGATATTTGAATATCCTTTTGACGGCCCGAAGGTGAGACTCTTTTGGATTAGCTTGGAATCGTCCAACAATCCCAACAGCATGCATAATGTCTGGTCTGGTCCCAGTGAGATAAAGTAGACTTCCAATCATCTATCTGTATTCTGGTTGATTCACAGTGGGAGAATCATCATTAGAACTGAGACTGCATCCGGTTATCATTGGTGTACTTACAGGTTTGCATTCTTCCATGCCATACTTCTTCAGAATTTGCTTAAGATATTTTTCTTGTGATAGAAATATACCATCTGCAGATTGATGCACTTGCAAGCCAAGAAAGAATGTTAGTTCCCCAAGTAAAGAAATTTCAAATTCTTGTTGCATGACAGAAGCAAATTTTTGACTCATAGATTCTTCGTTACTCCCAAAAATGATATCATCAACATATACAACTACAATCAATAGTTTATCATTTTCAACTTTTGTGTATAAGTTGCTATCAGCAGACCCCTTTGAAAATCTTTGTTGATGAAGATATTTGTCAAGACGATAATACCAAGCCCTTGGAGCTTGTTTGAGTCCATACAGAGCCTTTTTAAGTCTACAAACAAGATTTGCATCATTTCCAAAAATGAATCCTTCCGGTTGTTCTATATATACTTCTTCTTCTAGGTCACCATTAAGAAAAGCAGACTTAACATCCATTTGATAAACTTTGATTCGTTGATAGCTTGAGAAAGCAAGAAACATTCTTATGGCTTCAAGTCTAGCTACAGGAGCAAAAGTTTCTTCAAAGTCTATACCTTCTTGTTGAGTATACCCTTTGCAAACCACTCTAGCTTTGTTTCTTACAACATCCCCATTCTCATTTAACTTGTTCTTGAAAATCCATTTAGTTCCAATGACATTTTTATCATGTGGTCTTGGTACCAAATCCCAAGTGTCATTCTTTTCAATTTGCTCAATTTCTTCATCCATGGCATTATTCCAACATTCATATTTGCTAGCTTCATTGACATTTTGTGGTTCAATTGTGGATAGAAGTGCCAAATTACTAGAAGATCCCGCAAGAGTTCTCCTTGTTCGTACACCTGATTCCTTGTCTCCCAAAATTTGAGATTCAGGATGATTCTTTTGAACATATCTGGATGGAGCCTTTTCAGATAAATCATTTTCAGGTTCTTCATTTGATTCACAGTCTATATTATTTCCATCTGATGTAGAAGGCCATATGTCATCATCATCTTCTTTTGTTGTTTGTTTTTCTTCTTTAGGAGCTGCAGGAGACTCGTCAATAACAACATCAATACATTCAACAACCTTTTGAAGCCTCTTATTGTAACATGTGAATGCTTTGCTTGAAGATGAGTAGCCAAGAAGTATCCCTTCATTTGATCTAGGGTCAAACTTGCCAAGTTTTTCATCATTATTTTTGATAAAGCATCTACTTCCAAAAACTTTAAAATGCTTTACAGTGGGAGATTTGCCATACCAGAGTTCATATGGAGTTTTATCACTGTTCACCCGAACATGAGCCTTGTTGAGAATGTTAACTGCTGCACGTGCTGCTTCACTCCAGAACATGTTAGGAACACTAGAGTCAACAAGCATAGCTCTGGCCATTTGAACAATTGTTCTATTCATTCTTTCTGCTACACCATTTTGTTGTGGAGTGCCTGCTACAGAGAACTGTCTTTTAATTCCATGTTGTTCACAAAATTCAAAGAATTCATTTGATGAATATTCTCCTCCTCGATCAGATCTAAGACACTTGATTTTTGAATCCAATTCATTTTCTACCAGTGCTTTGAACTTCTGAAATTTTTCAAAGGCTTCATCTTTGTGTTTAATAAACGCGATCTCACACATTCTCGAGTAGTCATCAATAAATAGGATATAGTATTCTTCCCCACGTAATGAATTTTTCCTCATAGGTCCACAGATGTCAGTATGAATGAGTTCAAGAGGCTTACTTGATGAACCTTCTTTGGCATTAAATCGGACTCTGGTCTGCTTACCAAATTGACAAGATTTGCATATGGTACTTTCGGGAAGATTGATCTTGGGAAGATCACGAACAGCTTGAAGTTTGCTTGCTTTCTTGATTTGAGAGAAACTCAGATGTCCCAGTCTTCGATGCCATAGCCAATTTTCTGAAGATTTGCTTAAGTAACATTGTTCTATGCCGTTGAGCACATACAGGTTGCTTGGATTTCTTTTTCCTTTTATAATGATTTTACCTGTATCAAGATCATGAACCACACATTCTTTGGAACTGAAGACCACTTCTGCTCCTTGATCACACATTTGACTAACACTCAATAGGTTATGCCTTAATCCATCCACATACATGAAATCTTTAGCTTTCACCTTTTCTTTTAGAAATACTGACCCTTTTCCCTTAATAACAGCAGGAGTATCATTTCCAAAAGTAACTTTCTTTTCCTTCTCTAGAGCATTGTAAGTATGCAGTTTGCTTTTGTCACCTGTCATGTGTCTTGAACACCCGCTATCAATATACCATTGATTCTCTTCACCCTCTGCAAATAACGCTATCCCACAATTTTCAACCGGTAATTCTTTCTTTTTCCACACTTTAGAGCTTGAGGAAACATGCTCTTTTGGCTGGACCTTGCTCCTGCATTCAGATTCTTCATGACCAAAGTTATTGCAATAAGTACATTCAACTTCATTTTGAAGAGGAGAAAAATTGTTATAGGTGTTCTTCTTTGGTTCATCATTCATCCTTATCTTTCTTGCTTCTCTGGTCATGATAGTTTTATATGCAACACATTGAACATCTTTATGACCAAAGTTGTGACATGTGAAACATTGACCATTGAAGTAGAAATTTCTGTGATCATGAAATCTTCTATTAGACTTTACCTATTGGTTGTAGCCATTTTGAAAGATCTCCCTGTTAGTGTTTCTTGAATTGAGGTGATCTTGCTTTACCTGTAAAGATCCATTGTTCCCTTGCTGAGTGGCTGAATGTAGAGAACCAGCGGTGGCTGCTTTTAGAGAATTTGGTGTTGATGTCTGAGAAGATTCCCCAGTATATCCAAGACCTGTTTTTATAAAGGGAGACCGTTGTACCTTGATAATCTCATCCAAGGTTTCTGAACTTTTAGCAAATCTGAGATTGAGAGAATTCAATTTCTCATTATCCTTCCTTAGACTTACTACTTCACATTCTAGATCCTCCATGCGTTTTTCTCTTGCTTCAAGCTGATTTTTAAAATTCTCAATGATTATGTTCTTTTCTTCTAGGCTCACTTTGAGTTGAATGTTTTCTTCAAGAAGATTATTGTCTTCTAGAGAATCCACAAAGGTACCCTTTTCTTTTTCACATTCTTTTGCGAGAGCCCATACTTTTGCACCAAAATTCAGCAAAGCTTTTGTATGTATACTTCCCATTGTGACGGATCTCCTTCAAGTGATCAAGCTTCTGCAGAAGGACCTCCTCTGATACCAATTGTTGGGAAAAATACTGAGAGGGGGGGGTGAATCAGTATTTACTGCACATTCAACAACGTGTTCCGGTGTCTTTAAGCCTAGTAGTTGTCGCTCGCCATCTGGAAACAGACAGCGCTAGCACGGACTTGTGCTCCCCGTCTCGTTGTGTATATAAAGAGAGACCCTATTAGGTTGCAAATCCTTTATCCATAGGAAGCCTATTCTGCCACCTCTTACCCGTGATACACCGAACACAACACTTGGGGAGATTACCTGCATGTACGTTAAGTCCTTGGTTGATTTCTCTTTCATTTTTACCAAGGTGTATATGGCAGTTCACGGATATCTGGTACACCCATTTACCTAGATTACCAGAGCAGTCACTTTGATATTTACTGACTCTTTTAACTAAAAATATCATCGAGCTCTTGTCCTTTCAAGCTCATGTCCAACCTGAAAGCGATAGAGTCACTTTTTGCTTATTTCTCGACTCTTAAAATATGAAACAACAGAGTCTAGTTTCAGTGTCCTAAAAATTAATCGCCCATGAAATATTCCTGGTTAGAATTTTTGTCCTTACTGTTTTATTTCATGGTCGTTTCCGATGGAAAATTTTCCAGAGTTTTCCAATCAAGGAGTCCCCTCTAAAGGGAGTCCTAGTCCTTTTCCTACTTTAGGAAATATTGGTGCTCCTTATATGGCCACATTATCCCTCCTTGGGCTAACTGTTGGGTTGCTTGTCTGGTTGTTTTCAACCTCTGTGGTCTCAAGTGTTCCGGCTGCCATACCATCCACTCCTCCACCTGAGAAATGCCATGTTGATTCGAAGGTGGACCTCTCCCCTTCTTCGCCTATTTCTTCATCCTCATATTCTACTTCGCCTAGTGAAATTTTGGATTCTAGTACCCAAGTGGCTAAGAATAAGAAGAAGAAGACTAAGAAGAAGAAATCAGATAAGCGAGAGGCTAATTCTGCAGTTGTTGCTTCTATAACACCTGATCTCGATGAACCTTCCTACCCTCCATGGAAAGTTAAGCTCCCTTGCATGTTGTGCCAGGGAAACCATCTTCTTCGAGATTTCCCTGGCATTCCCAAGGTGCTCAAAGTATGGTCCAACGGTCGTCCGCCATTTCCTTTGGCTTCCGGGAGTCAGGTTGGGGGCACATCTTTAGCTAGTGCTGGTAAAGCTCCTAAGAAGTAGGGTAAGCTTGCCAATCCCTGTAATTTGTGTGAAGAGCACCATTCCATTCAACTTTGTCTGTATATGGATGAATCCAAGAGAGTTTTGGACAACTCAACTGTTTCTGCACCGTGCCTCCCGGCTGGTTACAAACAGCTTTCTTTGAGTCCTTCACCAGTTTATTCAATGATCAGTCAAGAGTCATCCTTGCTTGATCCTGCTCCCCCAATAATTCACCATCATGAATCCATCCCTGACCAACCATTGGTCATGGGATCGGTTGAGCTGGCCCCGTCTGTGGTGCACCAGGTCTTTTCCGTTGAGAGTGGATCTCACATCCCTCATGTTATTTTTGTTTCTTCAGATTCCTCGGACTTGGAGAAATATTCTCCCGTCCCTGTACCTTTGGAAGCTGCTCCTCCGCCTCCCATGATGGAGGTCATGGAGGATACTCCTTCTGCCTCCATGATGGAGGTGGCGTAGGATGCTCCTTCTTCTCCCGTAACACTAGGGGAAGACCATCTCGATTCGATGGTAGCCCCTCCAAGTAGTTTGGTCACTTCCTTCGATTGGGGTCGATTCGCAAGTTATCACCTTCCTTCTTATGTGCCCTTTGAGATCACGGTACAAGCCTCCCATCTGGTCATACCAAGCACCATTATAGATGAAGGCGCGTCTATTATTATTTTATCCTCAACTACTTGGCAAGATTTCGGTTCGCCACCGCTTGTGCCTATTACACAGAATCTGTTGGTGTTTAACAGAGGAACTAGTCAACCATTAGGGATCCTTCCGAAGTTGCCTGTTACTTTGGGAAGGAAAACTGTCCATATGGAAGTGATGGTTTTTCCTGGCCCCTTGGACTTTAATTTACTCTTGGGCTGCGATTATACTTATGCCATGGGAGCGCTTGTCTCCTCCCTCTTTCGTGTGATTTGTTTTCCTCACCAAGGTCGGATCGTGACCATCAATCATCTTGCATTCTTTGGTCCTAATATGGCAGCTACCCCACCATCATCCCTACCAGATATTTATCCATCGGTTGTGTCATCCATACCGCATGTCAATTATGTGGCTACCTGTCTTATGCCCATATTCAGTGATAGTGCCATTGTACATCGTGTGTTGGGGGCATTGGGTCCAGACTTCCAAGATGTTTTCCTTCCATCGAATGAGTAACCCTTGGAGGCTATGACTTCTTATTCATTATGATGAGGTCTGTCAGAGCATAGTTCATTTTCTTGTGTCAAGCTCCTTAAAAAATGAAACAAGGTCTCTAGAGCAAGGTTCTTTTTCTTGTGTCAAGCTACTTAAAAAATGAAACAAGCTAGTCGGAGCAGGGTTATTTTTCTTGTGTCAATCTCCTTAAAAAATGAAACAAGCTGGTTAGAGCAGGGTTCTTTTTCTTGTGTATCTCCTTAAAAATGAAACAAGGTTGTCGAAGCACAGTTTGTTTTCTTGTGTCAAGCTCCTTAAAAAATGAAACAAGTTGGTTGGAGCGCAGTTCATTTCCTTGTGTCAAGCTCCCTAAAAAATGAAACAAGATGCCATGAGGATAGTTATTTTAATGTGTCAACCTCGTTAAAACAATGAAACATGTTCCCATTCAATTCGAGTCTTTTCTAGATCTCGTAAAATCCCAGTCGAGTATTTCTATTGATCTTGTAATTTGAACCTCACTCCATCTGCTGTTCATATGGACTGAAGCTTGGGGGGCATGTACCTCGAATTAAGTCACCATGCTGGAGGCATGCTTATTTTTTCAAGCATATTTTGTTTTCGTTTCAAGTGTGTGTAAAAATGAAACCGGTTTCAAGCATAGTTTATCTTTGTTTTAAGCTTGTGTAAAAATTAAACCAACTTCAAGCAGAGTTTCCTGATTTCAAGCTTGTGTAAAAATGAAACCATTCCCATTTTACCTCTTGTGATTGCCATTTTATCAGCTTTTTTTGCCAGATGAGCCTTGGTTTTCTCACTCCATTGTCACTATCTGCTTGGCTGATCATATGCCTTCACTTGGTTGTTTTACCCATTCCCGAGGAACTGCTGTGATTAGTGGTCTTGTTAGCCAGCCTCTTGACCTTTATTTGTTCTAAGAAATTCCACCATTACCGAAACCAGTAGCTACCCTTAATACCACTCGTTCCTCTAGGTGGAGTCACCTTTCAGCTCTTTTCTGACTCTCTAAAACTGAAAAGATTGCCAAGTCGCTTGTCGTTTTAAGCTCGTTAAATTGGCTGCGAAGCAATATCTACCCAGTATATGTTTACCCCTTTTTCGGTCTGGGATAGATTATTTACGAAAAAGGAATACCCTAGCCTATCGCGACTAAGAGGCTTTCTTAGACACAGTTTTCTACCTTTTCGGATCTGAGGGAATATTTACGAAAAGGGCCTTGCTAGAGTTTTCTTTTCTGCTGTCTTTTCAAACTCTCTAAACATGAAAAGATGCCAAGTTATTCCTTTGTCAGACTCGTTAAAAACTGATGACATCAGACTCTGTCGCAATGACGTTACTCGAGTTCCTCCTTCCTAGGGCTCGTATAATGTACTAGGTTGGAATTTTCCGAAGGACAAACTTACATCGCAAGCACATGCTATCCCCTTCAAGCTTGTTTCCAAAAATAATTGGGGTACTCGCCAGAAATGGTGGGGGAAAATGGAACCAAAATCATAGTCGTATCGGCAATATGTCGCTCTTGAACATGGCACTTGTCTGCATTCGTGTCGGGTTGGGGACATCTCATCTCTTTATCTGCTTGCCTTCATGGGTTTGGGTAATCTCTTTTGACCGCTCATCTGCTCTTTGCCACGTCACCATGACCTTAGATCCTTTGATGTCAAATACTTCCAAATCCAGTGTCGTGCTGCCAATATGTTCAAGAGAAGTTGGCCTCTACATTTTTCAACCTCCCTCTGATTCTTTGTTGGTCTTGATTCACAAACATCATGTTCCTTTGTCTCATGTCGATGATGTGGGAAAAATTATGGCCCACCTTCGATCAAGGTCAATTCCTGTCGACTTCAGCTCATTATCCAGGAAATTGATCTAGAGACTCCCTTCAGGTACCTTGGAGCCTACATGCCTCAATGGCAGGTTCTTCACATTCGACTCAAAGTTTTCATTATTGGCCTTCGATCGGATGATTCTGCGGGTGTTCAATGCCATATCACTATTCACATTCCATGGATTATACCTCTTTTACCTTGAGAACCATTGTCATTATTGGTGGTTTCTCTCACATCTGTTAACAGTTTTCATCATTGGCTGGTAATTAGACGATGTTCTTTCATTTTCGACTTCAGCTCACATATTTTCATGCTCGAACTTGTACCTTTTTCAGGTCAAGATAGAGCACAAGACCCTGGATTTTGTCTGATGAAATCCAGGCTGCGGGTTCTTTGTGGATTGTTACGACTTATTACATGACTCTTTTGATTGGATGGCTGCGACCATACCTGAGTCTACTTGATGATATTTATTTTACTGGACGGTTGCGTCCATACCTGGGATCTTAGTTTTGTACACTTTATTATGGATGACTATGCCCATACCACATATCATGTATCAGAGATATCAGTTGTATTTGTACTCGCAGGTCTTTCGACGATAGTGTTTTTAGTTGAACGCTTTCTCATAAAGCATTTCACCCCTCCCTCTCTCTTGGACCTCATGCTTTAGGGGGTATCTCTTACAAAACATTTTGTCATCGTCCCTGCAATCCCTCGTCCCATACATTGGAGGACTATTCCCATGACTTGTGAATAGTAAATTGTCCTGAAAACACCTTGATGGCATCCTTCTGCAAAAGGGAAAGTATTCTCCTTGAGAACATTTCCTAAGAAACTTACTAAAAACATATTTTTGGGCATTGGCATGAGCAATGAGTTCATCACTCGCGTTGACCTAGGAAATTTACACCAGGCCCACGCCACCTGGCGCTTTGTACCTGTCTATTGCCCGCGCCAAGCCTATTTGGGAATTTTTTTAAAAAATAAAAGGTGGAAGTTTGATTCTAACAACTTCAGACTGAATCATCAAAAGGAGGTTGGGTTGTTTGGCTCTGAATCTCCCTATTTAGGAAGTGGTTTTCCACCACTCATGGAGCCTTCCTAAGAGATAGGACTCTCCCCCATGATTATAGGGATCCTAACCTCTCCTTCTCCCTCTATAAAATTCTGTCTTCTCCTTTTACAACCTAGCTGAACTTTTGGGAAGGAAATTATAGTTGAGTGATAATCAAGAGCAGAGCTAAGGAGAACCCTGTGAGAGAGAGAGTTTTGTCAAATCCCTGACGAGCTTTGTGAGACACGTCCCACTGGAATCCTGTCGAAGGAAGATCATGACATCAGAACACCGGTTGTAATATTTCTCTCGTATCTTAATATACATGACTCTGCTATTGGTTCCATGATTTTGTTTGTCCATTATATAATGCAATTTCATTTGTTCCTCTCTAACTGATCGAGAGTTATAAATTGTGAAATATTATGTTGCATGTTGTCTCTCTTCTTTGCATGTGTACAAGTATCTGGATGCAGTGAGCTCACAGATCATGATCTGTCTAGCTAGGAACGTAAGCACCACTTCTTCTTCGACAACATCAGTGAAGGAATCACAGTAAGCGATCTATCATGATTCTATCTTTTGTAACTAGGAATAAATAGCTTTGCGTGTTTCGATTTTTGCGAGACCCACTCTAGGGCTAGTGGGATCGCCTCTGTCTACAGAGGGGATTTACCTCCACAACAAGTGGTGCATTAGTTAATGCAGGTTGTAATCATTTTAACT
The DNA here is from genome assembly GCA_034641835.2 of Pinus albicaulis. Lineage (NCBI taxonomy): Eukaryota > Viridiplantae > Streptophyta > Pinopsida > Pinales > Pinaceae > Pinus > Pinus albicaulis. Next base: position 771,815,977 of record CM076572.1, read on the forward strand.
CAGTTAAGTGAGTTAAACTCAGTTGTGTTAGTTGTAACTGAAGATACACTAGTGAGAGATCAATTGAATTAAATATTAAATAATTCACAATCAGTGATCTCACATGAAATTGAGGATTTACTATTATTAACTGCATGCATGTCAGATCCAGTGGAGACCCAATTGAGATCTAGGTGAAAGGGAAGTTGACTATCAGTTGTAGGATTATTGGGTTGCACACATGCAACAAAAAACCCATTGGAGTTCCCATGATACTTGCACATTCAAGGAAGGAAATAATTCCTATCTTTTATGGATTGCATTCATCAGGGATTGCGCAAGGCAGGCAGGTTGTCTAGAGGCTAAGAATTGGCTATGTATTGGTCAATTTTGTTGATGACGGTGTGAGACAATTAGCTGAGCACTGGAGGGCTTTTGTGAGAATATTTTTTAATGTAATTGTTTCATGATCCATGTTGAATATACAATAGTATATAGTGGGGTTTTTCAGCTGTAATATTTCCCTGGGAATTATCTATGTTGTGTGTGACTTGATTCTTCTTCATGTTCATGTGATTAGGGATTGTATTTTTAATTCTGCAAAATATTTGTAGAAGCGATTCAATATTTAACATTAGTACATTGTTAGATCGGGTGAATCCAAGATATACATGCATGTTGTATAATTTCTACATATTTTATCATAGGTTTACCCAAGTATGAAGGAAGGAGTGTCATCATGGTGGTAGTTGATACACTTACCAATTATGCAAATTTTTGTGCATTATCTCATCCTTTTAAATACAATACAATTGCTACTACATTTATGGAAACAATTCAAAATCTACATGGAAACCAAATGATTATTATAAGTGACAGAGATCCCATTTTCACTGGAAATTTTTGGACAAAACTATTTTCTTTCCTTGGTACTCAATTTTCTCATAACTCATCTTATCATCCTCAATTTGATGGGAAAAATGAGATAATGAAAAAAGTTTTGGAAGGATATATTCATTTCTTTGTATCTGATAAACAAACACAATGGGTCAAGTGGTTACCTCTGGCTGAATGGTGGTATAACACTTCCTTCCACAATGCAGCAAAAATAACCCCATTTGTAGCAACTTATGGATATTATCCATCATCCATCACATCATATTTAAGAAAAAATTATAAGGGTCAAGCAGTGGAAGATCACATTGAGCATCAAATATAAGTTCTTTAATTCTTAAATGATAGCCTCACTCTAGTACAGAATCGAATGAAACAACAGTTCAATTAGCATCACAGTGAAATAAGTTTTTATGTAGGTGACTGGGTATTCTTAAGGCTACAACCATACATAAAAATGTCCCTCAAGCAAGCTAAGAAGGATAATAAATTATCACCAAAGTAATATGGTCCTTGCAAGGTGCTCCAACATATTTTTACTATGGCATACAAATTGGAGTTGCCTACGTCTTCCCGTACACCCAAATTTCCATGTTTCATGCTTAAAGAAGGTTATTAGTGACAAGCTCCCAGTTCAAACAATATTTTCAGAACTTGACGAAGAAGGAAAATCATATTGGAGCCTGAAGTAGTCACATAAATAAGAACTCGAAAACTACGAAATCGATCAATTTCAAAGTATCTCATTAAATGGAAAAACTTACTCGTTGAAGATTCCACGTGGGGGGATGAAAATTTTATACAGAAACATCTAGAACTACTCAAGAATTAAGCATAAAAAAATTTTTGTGTGTAATTTTTTCATGATCCATGCTGAATATACAATAGAAGATAGTGGGGTTTTTTAGCTGTAAGCTTTCCCCAGGAAATTATCTGTGTTGTATGTGATTTGATTCTTCTTCATGTTCATGTGATTAGCGATTGTGTTTTTAATTTCGCAAAATATTTGTAGAAGTGATTCAGTATTTAACTTTAGTACATTGTTAGATCAGGTGAATCCAATATATACAACCATGTTGTATAATTTCTACATGGTATCAAAGCACAGGAAATTATAGAATGAAGTAGGAGCTAATTTTGTGACTAGATAGAATTAGAATTTGTGGAAAGACTTTCTTGATGTTACAGCTGATTCAAGATCAAAATGGCTTTCAATGGCTTGAGGTTGGAATATTCAATCGAGGGCAAATAAAACTACGTTGCTTGGAAGGACAGGATGTAGGAAGTACTCGAAGACAATGGCTTGAAGGAATTCATTGACAATGATGTTCCTAAACCCACTGTGGCAGATGCTGCAAATCTTGATGCATGGCAAAAGAAAGTGGCAATGGCAAGGAGGATCCTATTGGAGGGAGTACAAGACCACATTGCCTCAAGCCTCCATGGAAAATCCACACCATATGCAATGTGGAATGATTTGATGGATCTATTGCATAGTAGCAGTGACAATAGGAAATTGGCGCTCAAAGATAAACTTAGGAAGATCAAGATGGAAAAGGGCGTCACCATTCCAAAATATCTAACAAAGTTTGTCCAATTTCAGGATGAAATGGGGAGAGTTGGAATAAAATCACTGATGATGATTTGGTGAGCTTGGGTCTCCTATGATTTCCCAAGAGTTGGCACAGTTATCAAGACTCTGTCAATGGAAGGGAAAATTTTCCAAATTGGGAATGACTGTGGTCGGATTAGGTGCAGGAGGAGTTCAGACGGAACACCAGAGATGGATCTTCATCTAAGAATGAAGATGAATAGGATTGTGCTTTGGCTGCCAAGGCAAGGAAGGGGAAGGGAAAGAAATTCCATTCTATATTCGAGTCCAAGAATGGCAAGAAGCAGGACATGTCTAAGGTGAAGTGTTTTCACTCTCACGAGCATGGGCATTTTGCTACTAACTGTCCACAAAAGAAGAAGAACAAGAAGGCCTCGTAATTTGAGCTTTACTTCTCATTTATCGCATGCATGGTGTCCATTGCATTGGGATCTGTGTGGTATTTGGATAGTGGCGCTTCCTTTCAAATGACAGGAGATAAGTAACTTTTCAGTGACTTGGAGGAGAAGGATCTCCAGATGCATATTGAAATGGGCGATGACAGGCAGTACAGTGCTACCGAGATTGGTACCATTACCTTCCAAAGGCGGTCAAGTAAACCCTTTCAATTAAAAGATATAATGCATGTACCAGGTTTGAAGAAAAAATTAGTCTTAGTCGCAATGTTGGAGAATAGAGGCGATGATGTTGTTTTTAGTGAAGAAAAATATTTCCTGCGACATAAAACAACATGACAAGGCAAGATTATAGGGATTCGAGTTAATAATATCTACAAGCTGGAGGTAGATGGCTGCAAAACAATGATGGGCAAGGCAGATCAAGTGGTGATATAGGATGAGGGTGAATTATGGCACATGAGATTGGGTCATCTTCACCATGGAGCCTTGGAAGTCATGCAGTAGATTTCTAATAGTCTTCCTAGGTTAACACTTGCGCAGTAAGACACCTACAAGGGATCTACTATGGGAAAATATGTAAAGGCCACCTTTCATGAGAAGGAGAACTAAACTTCAGGGATCCTTGAGAGAGTTCAGACAAACGTGTGTGGACCATTCTATATTGCTTCGACAGCATAACATAAGTACTATGTAATATTTTTTGATGACTTTTCTCGTAAGTGTTGGATCTTCTTCATGTAGAAAAAATATCAGACATTATCTAAATTCTTGGAGTTTAAGGCGCCGGTGGAAAAAGAGTCGAGGAAGCAAGTGAAGGCTCTTAGGAGAGATAATGGTGGAGAATACATCTCTAATGAATTCAAGAACTTCTGCAAAAAAGAAGGAATTTGAAGAGAACTCATAGTGCCTCATAACCCACAGTAGAATTGGGACGCAGAGAGTAAGAATAGAATGATCGTAGGTGTAGCAAGAGCGATGTTGCATGATCAAGGCCTACTGATGCATATGTGGGCGAAAGCATGCAACACTACGGTATTTGTGCAAAACCATTTTCCTCATAGGATACTTGGCATGAGTACACCTAAAGAGGCTTTCACTGGTAAGAAACCTGATGTTTTCACACTTTAATATTTTTGGCTCATCTGTTTATGTGCATGTGACCAAGGACGCCAGGAAGAAGCTGAAACCGACAACTGAGATAGGGATTTTGTGGGATACACTGAAACACCCCATAATTATCATGTGTATTTTCCAAACAGCAAAATGACTGTTGTGCGACGGGATATAAAATTTTACGAGGAGAAATCCATGCAGTTGTCCCTTGAGAGGGAGCCGGACTTGCATGCAGAGGAGGAATTGTTGGTTCCCAAGGATGAGTCTCAAGATGTGGATCATCCACACGAGGAGGTTCATGGAGTGGAGGAAAACACTCATGCAGAGCCATCCATTAGAAATGGCAGAAGGCGCACCACAGAAGCTGATAGATTGAGACTTGATGCTACGGAGAATGTAGGAGCCCCAACTTCATAGCACTGAAAGAGATAGTCTCCTCATCGATTTACTGGATACATGGCTCTTATGAGCAAATTTATTGTGACTGGACCATCTTCCTTTTAGGAAGCAGTGCAACAACCAACTTGGGTTGATGTAATGGTGGAGGAGTATGACTCCATTTTCAAGAACATTGCATGGGAGATTTTCCCAAGACCAGTCGACAAATTAGTGGTTGGATCGAGATGGATCTACAAGGTAAAGAAAGCTACTAATGGGAGTGTGGAGAAATACAAGGCCAGATTTGTGGCCCAAGGATTCTCACAGATCGAGGGGATAGATTATGATGAGACTTTTTCACCTGTTGCAAAGTACTCTTCCATAAGAACCATCCTTGCACTCTCAGCACAGTTGGGTTGACACGTTCATCATATGGATGTGAAAACCATGTTTCTCAATGGGATCATTGAGGAAGAGGTGTATGTAGAGTAGCCTGAAGGTTTCAAAATCTTCAACAGTGATTCGCATGTGTGCCGACTCAAAAGAGCAGTGTATGGGTTGAAGCAAGCATCCCTTGCTTGGTACACTCAGATAGACAACTATTTCACCAGACTGGGCTTCACCAAAAGTGAAGCAGATGCAAAACTATAGTAGATTGTGGTTGAGGGTAAGCTATTGATCATTGCTATTTATGTTGATGATCTAATTCTGACTTGTGATGAGCAGCTGATACACTCATGCAAGGAGGATCTTGCAAGGGAGTTCGAAATGAAGGACATGGGACTCCTTCATAATTTACTTGGATTGAAAATATGGCAGCGGGATGGTGAAAATTTTGTGTCTCAAGGAAATTATTCAAAGGAGACACTGGATGAAAGAGGATGCTACTTTTGGAGAGGTAGTGGATGCTACTATCTACAGACAATTAGTTAGTTCACTGATGTATCTCGTGAACACTAGACCATACATTTTCTACACAGTTAACTAGTTGAGTCAAGCTATGGTTAAGCCTACCAAGCTCTTTTGGAAGGCGGGGAAGCATGTCTTGAGATACCTAAGTAGCACATCAGATGATCCAGGTGGCTCCAGAGACACACACAGGACAAAGAGGGCTTGAAAAAGCTTAAAAAATCAAAGTGTTCAGAAGGCTTTCAACCCAGGTTCAGGTTGAATAGCTCATCTCCCTGATCACACCCGTGTGAACTGTTCGTCAAACCAAGCTTGTATGCGAAACTTAGAAGCAGTCAAGTTTTTGGGTTGACTTGGTGATTTTGCAGGCTTATAGGAGGCGCAATTTTTCTGAAGTCTGGCCATCGGATTCCGGCCAGCTTTGACCAGATTTCGAGCGAAATTGTGGGACAGTTAAAATGTCCTCTAATGCCCAAAATCAGATTTTTTAAAAACGGACAGTTTGTTTATATAAACAAAATTATATATATATGTATGTATGTATGTATGTATGTATATATATAAATCAATCTTGGGGACAAGATTGATCTCCCTAGTACCAAAAGGTAATCTAGCAACAAACAACCAAATGAACCTATCTTTCTCTAAACATATGCGATTTACAAAAGAATACTATAAAGGTGTTAAGGTCTTACCGTAGATCCAATGCTTGTTCGAAGTAGTTTTCTTCAGTCACTTGAAGGAGTTATCTTTAAAGACCTGCAGTCATAAACAAGAAAACATTAAATAGAACTTGCATAGTAAATATTATAAATCATGCCTATCATGGTGATCAAGGAATCCATGAAATAAACAGCTAATTAACATCTTATTGAGAAAAATGAGTTCATTTGTACTAACTTTGAATGAAAGAAAACCTTACAACCTTAGCCTTGATGTTGAACAGGCCTTCCCGGGGTCTGAAGTAGGAATATCCTCTACTCTGACAAGCCTTGCACTCTTCCAACTGAGACAGATAGAGGTATGTGATCTCTCCTCACAAAATCTCAGTTAAATGAGTCTGAATCCCAACAACACTTTACCTCAAACAATTTTAAATCTTGAACTCCCTTTGAGGCTACCCAAGGTCTCTTTTTATAGTGCAAAAGAGGAGGTTTCAGTTCCAACAATGAAGGGATAGAAACCTCCTTCAAAGGGATAAGCTCGTCACATCAAGGGGTTAGCTCCTTAAGGCATGGGATGCATGAATGTAAAAAGAGCGAACTTGCCACCGCAAGATTCCTTCCAGAAGCTTCTAGAAATGACTAAAAGTGAGCTTATGGTTTTACTTTGCGCCTTTTTAATATTTTACAGGGGTCCACACTTTTAACATAGAGAAAGTGCGTTCAGGTATGCAGGAGTCATGAACATTAGGTGCGGGACCGCAGGTAAGACAAAGAGAAAGTGCGATACCAGAGTTTTAGAGACTTTTGAGAGCTTTTCTCTTATTTTTAAGGCTTGACATGAGGAATTGATGTGTTATACTTGCAAAGGAGGAAGTATGAGTGATAATGAGCTCATACAGATAGCAGAATGTCAAGATGACAATTTTCAGTGCAACAGATTGCCCACTAAAGTGCGAAGTCTGTAATAGATGAAGACAGAGTCTATCATGTATGAAGAGTGAAGTACTTTATCATTTCAAAGATCATCCTGTGGACACCCTAGTCAGAACCTATAAAAACATTCAATGCAAAATATATATATGTATATATATCATCGCTGAGGTAGGAATTCCCATACTCATATCAAAACTAACTAGAAAACTGATTTAAACTGTTATGATACAGGAATGATTTTCAATACATCAACAGTATATATATGTGTAGATACAGTATGGACGCAGCCATATGTTTATGAATACTCCACTGTATAAATGAATAAAAAAATTCCTCGCAGCCTGGATGGTAGAAACTAGATCCAGGGTCTTGATTTTCGTTTCTCGAACCAGTACGATTCTATCCATGTGAATAAATGTGTCGAAGTCGAACATGGTAGAAACCACTTGATTACTAGTCAATAATGTAGATTGTTAATAAGTGTGAGAGTAACCACTAGTAATGTTAATGGCCGTCAAAGTACTCAGTACAATCCATGAAATATGAATGAATGAGCTGAAGTCGAACATGTCACAGAATCATTCGATCAAAGGTCAATGATGCAACCTGTCATCGAAGGCGAGAAACTTGTCATCGAGGCATGCAAATTTCAAGGTACTGACGATTTCTAGATCAAATTCCTAGATAATGAGTTGTTGTCGATAGAAAGTGATCCGTCGTAGGCAAGCCCACAACACGAAATCATAGATCAAGTTTTGAAGAAATATATTGGCAAGGACTGACTCAAGGATGGTCAAAATGGAAGACAAATATTTTGCAAATGAATGGTTTGTTTGAACTGTCCTCTTGAACACATAACGACACTGCAGATGGCTTGGGGGCAATTGACCCAAAGCTAATACCCAGAAACCAGTTGAAGACTTTCAATATGGTTTGATTAACTGTTAGGCAAAGTATTTTCCCAACCCAGGTGAACAAAAGTGTCGTGTTCAAGAGTGGTTAACGGTTTTCTGAATAATCAAAATGTAACAAACAGGTTCGTTTTTCTCTCTTTTCCCCCACCATTTATGGCAAGTACCTCTTTATTTTTGACAAGCTTGAGGAGGATAACATTTTCTTGTTTATAAGCTCATCCTTCGGATGAGTCCAACTTAGTTTAAGATTCGAACCCTAAGAAGGAGTGGTTCGTTCCTGTTTAAAATTGAACAGGTCCTTTACTTGTTAAATTTTAACGATTCTAGTATAGGAGAAACTCGGTGTTTTTCAATTTTATGGAGTCAAAAGAAAAACTTAAGAAAACTCCATGAGTGTACTTTTTCGTAAATTTAGTCTCTCGAGCCCGAAAAAGGATAAAATAATGCGGGAGAGAACTCTATTGACCGTAATTAGTCAACGTATACCTTTTTCATAAATAGTCCATTTCAGTCCGTAAAAGGGGTAAACTTATACTGAAGGGACGATCATTCATTTATTTTAACGAGTTCAAATAATCAAGTGCTCGGCAATCTTTTCAATTTTCGAGAGTCTGAAAAGGGCTTAAAAGAGGACTCCAATGTTTTTCTTTTTCGTAAATTTTTGAAAGAGTCAAAAAAAGTGATAAAAGTATGCTCTGTAGTTTCATTTTTTCTGTAAATTTTAACAAGTTTGAAAAAGTGATAAAAATGTACTCATATGACTGACTTTCAATTTAATTTACGAGCAAGAAAAGACGGAAATAACTCGGCATTTTCATGTGTTTTATGAGAACGAAAGATAGCAAAATAATCTCGGGATTTTCATGAGTTTAACGAGTCTTGAAAATAATAATCAAAATGGACTCAAGATAGGTTTCATTTTTACAAAATCTTGAAACAGAGAAAAACTATGCTTCAGATAGGTTTTACTACCCCCTAAGCATAACTGCTAGAGCGCATGCCCCCCGAGCTTCATTTCATTCAACTAAACAGACTACTAGTAATTAACAGCTGGATGGAATGAAGGTTCATTTATGAGATCATATGAAATACCCGACCTAAAACTGTAAGAAAATTATGCAAAAACTGAAATAACTAACCTAAATATATGACTTAACATTTATGAGATCTAGTCAAAGACTCGACTCAATTAGGGGAGGATTTGTTTCATTTTTTAACAAGCTTGACAGAGGAAAAGAACTATGCTCATGGAAATTTGTTTCATTTTTTAACGAGGTTGACATAGTAACAAGAACTATCCTCACCTACATGTTTCATCTTTTAACGAGGTTGACACAATAACAAGAACTTTCCTCTTGATCCACTGATTCATTTTTAACAAGGTTGACACAGTAAAAGGAACTTTCCTCATACCTGATTCATTTTTTTACAAGGTTGACTCAGTAACAGGAACCATCCTCAGAAACTATTTATTTCTAATCTATTAATCTACTCTCAAAAATCTACCTACTGATTCATTTTTTAATGAGGTTGACACAGGAAAAGAACTGTCCTCATACCTGATTCATTTTTTAATGAGGTTGACTCAGTAACAGGAACTATCCTCTGACCAACTGATTCATTTTTTAACGAGGTTGACACAGTAAAAGGAAATATCCTCGTAAGAATCTGTTTCATTTTTTAACGAGGTTGACACATGAAAAAAACTTTCCTCTTGGAAGCTTGTTTCATTTTTTTTAATGAGCTTGACACAAGAAAAGGAACTATGCTCTCGACTAACTGATCCATTTTTTAATGAGGTTGACACAGTAAAAGGAAATATCCTCACACTCACTGATTCATTTTTTAATGAGGTTGACACAGTAAAAGGAACTCTCCTCACGAGCCACTGATTCATTTTTTAACGAGGTTGACACAGTAAAAGGAACTATCCTCGGAACTAACTGATTCATTTTTTAATGAGGTTGAAACAATAAAAGGAACTTTCCTCACACTCATTGATTCATTTTTTAACGAGGTTGACACAATAAAAGGAACTCTCCTCACGGTCCAATGATTCATTTTTTAACGAGGTTGACACAGTAAAAGGAACTATCCTTAGCTACATGATCATGGCTTCCAACTGGAAGAAAGACATGTCAATGGACACACCTTGATCATGGCTTCCAAGAGCTATTCATCAGAAGGAATAATAGTTCTCTGGAAGGAACATATGTCAAGGAGCTCAAAAGGGATAAGAACATCACGTTCAAATAATCCCATAGATTTTTCCATGTCAATTATCGGATCTAAGTCAAAGGAAGACGAGCAAACAACGAGAGGCTCACTTACATCAGTAATTGAAAACATGGGACTAGTTGCCACATAATTAACCCATGGCGGGGTAGATACCACTTTAGAATCAGGAACATTTAGGGGTGTCATATTATTGGTAGTCGAAACAAGACTAGGGAATGAAAGCTGGTCTACAGTCACAATATTTCCATTGTGAGGGAAATACATCACGTGAAAGAGTGTCGATACTACAACTTTCATTGCATAGACATAGTCTCGCCCAAGGAGTAAATTGAAATCCAAGGGGCCTTGAACTACCATAAGATCAATACAGACAGTTTTACCTTCCAAAGTAATAGAAAAATTAGGAAGGATAACTAAAGGTTCACTAATGGTTTTGTTAAAAGCTTTCAGATTCTACGTAATAGGCACAAGCTGAGGGGAAACCAAAGATTTCCAAGAAGTTGAGGATAAAATACTAACAAAAGCACCTTCATCTACCTGTGTGTGGTGTATTTCCCTACCACCAAACTTCACAATGATTTGGAAAGGGATGGAGGAAGGAAGACGAGGTTCTGTTAGTCTATTCCAATCAAAGGAAAAGACCTCAGTACTTGGAGGGGATTCTGTAGAAATAGGTGAAATGCCTCCTAGCGTAGAAGAATCTGATGTAACAAGAAGAACCTGAGCGGTATGAAGTTCACTCTCTACAGGGAGAATGGGATCGACTGAATGTGAAATTGAATCGACCACTTGATCAACTAATGGATCATCAACCTGAGTGATATGAGTTTCAATCTCCTATGGAAGAGTGGGATCGACTGTACTTGAAATTAGATCAATCACTCCGTCAATTGACGGTAGGTTGGGAGAAATTTTACGGTAACTAGTTGGAAATTCTTGCTGTGGAATATTAAGGTTTTCCAATAATTTTGAGGTTTCATCCATGTGAGGGAAAATGTGAGTTTGATGACTCCCTTTGCATAACTTACAAGGAAACCTAACTTTACCCTTTTTCCCAGGAACCTGACTATCACTGGTTGATGGATCAATGGAAAGTTGGTGAGATTTTTCTAACCATACTTCCTAGACCTTTGGAATACCGGGACAATTGATAAGGAAGTGGTCACCCTTACAAAGCCTGCAAGGGTATTTGGGTTTACGATGCATGTTGGAGGTTTCCTCAACACTACTAAAATTTACAGCCATGGTTGGTTGGTTGACTTCTTTCTTATCTTGCTTCTTCTTCTTCTTCTTCTTCTTCCCTTTCTTCTTCTTCTTAGCTACCTAGTTACTAGCGTCAAGGCTTTTACCAAGCGAAGAGGAAGAAATGGAGGAAGAAATATTATGCGAAGAAGGTAAAGGGTCAATAGAAGGTTGGTGATGTTGAGATGTATATATATATATATGCTCAAATTGTTTATATAAAACAAATTGTCCGTTTTTGAAAAATCTGATTTTGGGCACATATATATATATATATATATATATATATTATATATATATATATATATATATACACACATATACATATACATATACATATACATATACATATACATATATATATATAAAGGGAGGGCGGGCCATGACCCATGCCCTACCCATCGAACCACACAACAAAAAAATAAAAATAGGGCTAATGGCCATGACCCCGCCGAACCTCACATTTCACAGCGATAGTTAATATAAATTGGGTGGGGCCAACAGTTGTGACCCGGCGGCCCCCAACCCTCCACCACATATTGCGGCATATATATATGTTATTTGTGGCGAGGGTGGTGAACCCCACTACCAACCCAACCATACATGCCACCTATTATAACGAAGACAACGGAGTGAGGGGCAGGCCGCCTAATGCAGACCTGATCCCCCTCCAAAACCAAAATGCATCATTTTAAAATTTGTTTCTGTGATATGTTGGAGGGGGGGATTTTACCACCCAACTTCTCCTCAACCAATTCCAAAATTTAACCAATTTCAGCCAACATATTTTTTGATTAATTTTCCCAACTTATGTTATTTAAAATCATCCTTTTACAACTGCACCCAGGCCAAGGCAAGGTAGAGGCACGCACACAGATCGAGGCAGTGATTTTTTAATTACAAGCAGAATCATGAGTAGGCCCAGAAATAGGGAGCAGTACCATGATCCTTGAAATTTTCCCAGGGAGGTAATTTTTCTCCATTTGGTGAGGTCGAATTCACCTTTTTGCAGATTTCCAGTCCACCCATGGAGCAGCATCTTTGAGGAATCTAGGGGGAATCTAAAAGATTCCTTTTTGCCCCAGATTTTCACTTCTTCAGAATTCAGAAATTTGATAGTGGATTTTTCACTATTAGACGTCACACATCTGATGTCATATTCAGATTTTCCATCTGAGCTTTATATTTTTCAACCACTTTTTGAAGTGAAGTTGCAGGTGTCAGCATTCAGTAAGTGAGCAGTCGATTTCACACCTTTCAACGCCACGATTGTGATGGTGATTTCAGATCTAGCAGCAGAGCAGCCCATTCTTCAGTCATCTTCAAAGTGAGGTATATGATGAGTTGATTTCATGTACTTATTTTTCTATTTGTCTCTGATATGCATTGTGTTGTACAGATCCCTGTTGATGTTTTATGTGGGATCTTGTTTTTTTCTTGATGTGAGGCATACTTTCTATCATGGATTTGTAATATGTTTGAGATCCCTTTGCTTCCAAGTTAGCGGGATGCTCACTGTCACATGTATGTTGTCTGAGATCCGTTTGTTTTTCATGTTGGCGAGATGATCACCATCACATGTATGTTGTATGAGATCCATTTGGTTTCCATGCTAGTGGGATACTCATAGTCTTTATGTGTGAGCTATTTTCATACGGATAGGAGTCCTTGTTGTGAATGAGATTTCCTGTAGTGGAACATCTCGTAGAGAGATCCAGCCACTCTTGCGTGAGGGAATTTTCCTTGTATGATAATGGAAGCACCATCAATTTACATATTCACTCCTTATAGCACTTAATGCAGTGGCCTACACCATCTTGACACCGAGGCCCAGAGATGTAGTCCCTCCTGGACAAACTCCGTTATCAATATCTTATGTTTCTCATGCCTTTTATGTTCATATTCTTTACAGCATGCAGTTGTTCATTTATGTTCGTTAACGCTTTAATTAAATGCAATTCTAATACATCAACTGACGTAAAAGGTCTTGGTTAAGGGTATCAAGAATTTACTCAGACAAGTGGTATCAAAGCAGGTCTTCTTGGTGATTGGATTGCAGGCGTGAACTATTGAACGATCGTTGAGTTGAGCCATGGAGAATGTCAAGGATATGTACAATACCATGCTTAGGTTGTCCGAGAAAGCGGACATTTTATACGAGGCTTATGAAAAACAAGCAACAGAGAACTCTGAATTGAAGACACTCCTACAGGAAGAGAAGGAGGACAAACATCAATTGCAGCTTTAGTTGCAAGCCAAAACAGAGGTGTGGGAAGAATTGAAGCGCAACAACGAACATCTTCAAGAAGATCATGATGCATTGAAGGCACTCCTACAGGAAGAGAAGGAGGAGAAGCAACAATTGCAGCTTCAACTACAAGCTATGATAGAGGCCTTGGAGGAAGTGAAGTGCAATGAAGGCTTACAGAAGCCTTCTTCACATGTTTCACAATCGACAGGTAAGGTAAACAGTGTTGATTTCTCTTCAGTTTCTTCAAATGATATCATTTCGGTTGGAAGTGTCGAGATACCCATTTCAATAAGCGACATGAGACACCTCACCAAAATGGGGTACAAAGGAGGAGGACTTCGTGTTCATGGCCAAGGCATAACTCAACCATTGGAGGTTGTGCAGAGACCTCTCTATGAAGGTTTGGGTACACTGAAGAAGGATGTTCAAGGGACATCAACGACAAATAGACATTGTTGAACTCACCAAGGAAGAGGAATTATGGGAACACTTCATCATTGTTCCATGGTAGTGCCTGTTTTAGTGAAAGAGCTGAGGCAAGCTCCCATCACCATGATCACACTAAATACCACCAGAGAAGGTATAATAAGTCTTATTATCCCAAAGTGCATTTTGATTATAAGAATGTTGATAACCATGGTCATAAATCATGGAATCGCAAAATGTGTCATTTTTGTGGTTTACATAACCATGTGTTTTCTAAGTGTTGGAAAAGGATGGCAACACAAAGGAGGATGAGCCATGGAAAGCCTTCTCCCCATCAGGAAAAGAGATCGGTTAAGAAGATTTAGAGGAAAAATACCTTTTTTACTCATGACGACCGAAGTGGTCATCAAAGAGCCAAGTTTTGGAGGCTCCATCCAGAGCAATACCTTAACGAAAAAGTGTCAGTGCAAAAACCAGTCGAAAGAGTTGTTCAACAAGCACACGTGCCACATGGAGATGATCCTTTCACTTTGATAAGTGAGAGATGGTTTTTCTAGATTGTTTTTCTAGAGATGTTTTCTTGTTATGGCCGTGATTGTAAATCATCTGTTTCATTTTACATTGTAAAAGTGATGATGGGTTTTCCATCACTTGTTTAGCAACCATGATATTTTGGCCTTGTTTTATGAGTCATGTGATGCATTTCTTTCATGTAAAAGTGATGATGTGTTTGCCATCACTTCAAAATGTGACAATGATGTCTTGTCTTGTAATGATAACTGGGGTGTGATTTCCATATTGATGTAATTTTGACCACGGAGTACATGTTATAAACTCCTAGAAAGTATGGGAATATTTGGGTCATAGATTGGTCAATTTGAGCATGTAATTTGCAGGGGATTGTACTATAGGTTTGCAGAAGGTGCAAGTGTCAGTTCATCACTTATGGCTCTGAATGACGCAGGTGAAGGAGAAGGAAGGGTGACTTTTCAAGACACTCGTGGTGCAGAAATAGTACACAATAGTTGTAGATTCTTGTTGATGTTTTTGAAGGACCAAAAGCTCCTTAGTGGGGAGGATTGATCCAAGTGGCTCCAAAGACACACACAAGACAAAGGTGGCTCCAGCCACTCCTGCGTGAGGGAATTTTCCTTGTATGATAGTGGACACACCATCCATGTACATCTTCACTCCTTACAGCATTTAATGCAGTGGTCTAAACCATCTTGACAACGAGGCCCAGGGATGTAGTCCCTCCTAGATGAACTCCGTTATCAATGTCTTATGTTTCTTATGCTTGTTATGTTCATCTTCTTTACAACATGCAATTGTTCATTAATGTTCATTAACTCTTTAATTAAATGAAATTCTAATACATCATCCGAAGTAAAAGGTCTTGGTTAAGGGTATCAAGAATTTACCTGAATCATGAGAGTATGGTCTATGGATAGACAGACAGAGGGAGTGAAGCTTCAAGGCTTCACGGATGAAAATTGGGTGGGAAGTCCATAAGACAGAAAGAGCACATTAGGAGGGAAATTTAGCATAGGATCGACAGCAGTTTCCTAGTACAACAAGAAACAACGATATGTGGCACTGAGTTCAGCGGAATTGGAATACATGGCAGCAATTCAAGTTGCATGTGAGGCTATCTAGATGAGAAAGATCTTGGTTGGTTTGTTTGGTTCTCAGATGGATCTGATAGTGATTCATTGTGATAATTAGAGTTGCATTAAACTCTTGATTAATCATGTGTTTCATGATAGGTCCAAGCATATAGATATCCAGTACCATCATCTCAGAGATTGTGTGTAGAGAAGGATAATGATGCTTCAGTACATTCCCACGGAAGATCAGGATGCAGATATTTTGATGAAGGCGCTCACCAGGAGAAAATTTGAATACCATAGAGATAGGATCGGGGTGAAGGATAATCCCTTTCTTGTTGAGAGGGAGTGTTGAGATTCAACAAAAAATTTCAGCACCCATGCCTAGTGCATTAAGTGCCTACACTAGGGTGGGACCCACAGTGTTAATTTTGGGTGCATGTATATTTTAGTTATCCCTTAATTAATATGGACAATAAACTATAATATATTCTCAATGATAACTTTAAATAGTTAACTAAGAGTGATAAACTCAGTTAGCTAGTGGATTTCAAGTTAGAGGTAGTTGGTGAGGCATGCAGAGTAATTGTAGTTGTAACAGAGTTCGAAGCGTAGTGGTGCATTAGTTAATGCAGATTGTAATCATTTTAACTCAGGTAAGTCAGTTAAACTCAGTTGTGCTACTAAAGATACACTAGTGAGAGATCAAGTAAATTAAATATTAATTAATTCACAATCAGTGATCTCACATGCAACTGAGGATTTACTATTATTAGTTGCATGTGTGTCAGATCTAGTGGAGACCCAATTGAGATCTAGGTGAAAGGGAAGTTTACCATCAGTTGTAGGATTATTCGGTTGCACACATGCAACCAAACACCCATTGGAGTACCCATGATACTTTCATAGTCAAGGAAGGCAAGAATTCCTATCTTTTAGGGATTGCATTCATCAGGGGTTGCGAAAGGCAGGCAGGCTTTCTAGAGGCTGAGAATTGGCTATGTGTTGGTCAATTTTGTTGATGACAGTGTGAGACAATTAGTTGAGTACTGGAGGGCTCTTGTGAGAAGAGTTTTGTATGTAATTTTTTCATGATCCATGTTGAATATAAAATAGAAGATAGTGGGGTTTTTTAGTTGTAAGCTTTCCCAGGGAAATTATCTGTGTTGTGTGTGATTTGGTTCTTCCTCATGTTCATGTGATTAGCGATTGTGTTTTTAATTCCACAAAATATTTGTAGAAGTGATTCAGTATTTAACTTTATTACATTTTTAGATTGGGTGAATCAAAGATATGCATGCATGTTGTATAATTTCTACATATTTTATCAAATGTTTACCCAAGTATGAAGGAAAGAGTGTCATCATGATGGTAGTTGATACACTTACAAAGTATGCAATTTTTTGTGCTTTATCTCATCCTTTTAAATCCAATACAATTGCTACTACATTTATGGAAACAATTCAAAATCTACGTGGAAACCAAATGATTATTATAAGTGACAGAGATCCCATTTTCATTGGGAATTTTTGGAAAAAATTATTTTCTTTCCTTGGTACTCAGTTTTCTCATGACTCATCTTATCATTCTCAATCTGATGGGAAAACTGAGATAATGAACAAATTTTTGGAAGGATATCTTCGTTTCTTTGTATCTGATAAAAAAACACAATGGGTCAAGTGGTTACCTCTGGTTGAATGGTGGTATAACACTTCCTTCCACATTGCAGCAAAAATAACCCCATATATAGAAACTTATGGATATCAACCATCATCCATCACATCATCTTTAAGAAAAAATTCTAAGGTTCAAGCAGTGGAAGATCACATCGAGCATCAACTATAAGTTCTCTAATTCTTAAATGATAGCCTCACTCTCGTACAGAATCGAATGAAACAACAGTTTGATTAGCATCACAGTGAAAGAAGTTTTGATGTAGACGACTGGGTATTATTAAGGCTACAACCATACAGAAAAATGTCCCTCAAAAAAGCTAAGAAGAATAATAAATTATCACCCAAGTACTATGGTCCTTACAAGGTGCTGCAAAATTATTTTACTATGGCATACAAATTGGAGTTGCCTACGTCTTCTCGTACACCGAGTTTTCCATGTTTCATGCTTAAGCAAGGTTATCACTGACAAGCTCTCAGTTCAAACAGTATTTTCAGAACTTGACGAAGAAGGAAAAATGATATTGTAGCCTGAAGTAGTCACATAAATAAGAACCCGATAACTACAAAATCAATCAATTTCAGAGTATCTCATTAAGTGTAAAAAATTACCCTTTGAAGATTCCACATGGGAGGATGAAAATTTTATACAAAAACATCTAGAACTACTCAATAATTGAGGACAACAATTTTTTTTTAAAGAGGGGCATGTTAGGTCCTTATAATACTAGTGTAACCCCTTTATTTCCATTGTTAGTGTAACCCCTATTGTTATTGTTGTGCCCATGTAACCCCCATATTGTTATTTTGTGCCCCAAAGAAGCACACTATTATTATTATTGCGTTCTTACATTGTTATTGTTATGTAGGCTCTAATTATATTGTGACCCCTTGGACTCCTATATATACCAAGGAGGTCTTGTCATTTTTATCATCCAACAATTGTTCATTTATGTGATGTAAAAGGAGGTTTCCTCCTCAAAGAGGCTTAATATTAAGTCATTGATCTATTTGTTCTTCTATTTTGTGATATGGTTACATAACAAGGGGAGAGGAGCAAAGCATTTGGATCACCCTGGATTCATTTTTCATATTGATGTTTTGTAGAGAACTTGGTGTAGCCAGTCCCATTTTGATCTTGAGATGAAAATCCCATGGTGATATCTCCTTGGTGGATTCATCCAGGGTTATCAAGTGTGCTTCAGTGTTTCAATTTAAAAATTTAATGAGAAGTTGTGCATGTCATTGAAAAGGGCTTCTTTGTTATTTGTATTGACATGTATTATTTTTCTGCTATTAATAGAATAAAGTGGTTGTATATAAATATTCAATTATTTATTATTAATTTTGATTAGTTTATAAAATGATTGTGTTTATTTTCATTTATTTATTTTTAATCCAAATGTTCATAAATATATTTTTGTTTATAATTAATCTTCTAACTAAATGTAATTTTCTCTTTGTAAATTTATGGCTTATCAAAATGTTTATATTTAAAAGAATTTGGAACTTCGCAATTTATTATATTTTTTTCAAAGTAAATATATTAAATCATTTTCTGAAATTTCATTTTGTTAAATATTTCTTTGATCTTAAATCTTGTCAAAAAGAAAAATTTTAAAATTAATTATGTTTTTCAAGTATAAATTTCTCAAACAAGTATGGCAGAAAAGTCTTTCTTGTCAGTCTCTGTTTTTGATATATCATTTCTGGAAAGGGCCTAGAGAACCAGACTCTACCAATAAACCTCTGTTCGTTCTGGTAATGGAGACTCTTAAGGTATTCTACACAAAGTATACGGTTCATGTCATTGATCTCTCTCTATACACAAAGTCCCTATCCAGGTTTGTAAGCAACATTCTTTGTCGGGCCATCATGGTTAAAGGACAAACTAGAGGTAAGAAACAATAAATCAATCTGACTATTGGTCCAAGCAAAAGAGGAAGGAAGAGTAACAAGAAAATCCTAGAGAATATTCTGTTGTATATGAGTTTGGAAATTCGGTTCATATCTGAAATACAATTCAGGGTTGGGAGAGACAAAGTGACGAAGAAGATGATGACCTGAAAGAGCAGGAGGCTAAAATGGATTTTATATCAAAACTAGGTAGTACAATAGGTCGTGTATCTCTGTTTCAGCAATCAGTAAAGACTTATTGGAAAATGAAATGCATCCTGTCAAAGATAATGGCAAGCAAGGAAGTAAGAGAAGGCAACTTATTAGTGATTTTTGAACTTCAATAGATAAAGCAAGACATTCATGAGATGGCTAAGGCACAGATTCAAGCAAATGCTAGAATTGGGAAAATTGAGCCTCAGCTCCAAACCATGTAGCAAGTGGAATTGCTCGGTTCCGCTACGAAGGACCCAACCCCTATGGATTCTTTGGATGGAAAATTTTCTTAGTTTATAGTTTTATTTCATGTTTTTGGCGGTTAATAGTTATATTTTCTGTTTCAATTGTAAATGTTATGGACATAGTAAAGTGATAAAAGCAGTCACTAGAAGGAAAAAAAAATATCAGTTTTGGTTAGCCTTTAACTCTCTCCGGTGGCCAACAGACCTAGTTTCCTTCGGGCAGGTTGAGGCTACCATAAACGATTGAATATGTATAGCAACTTGCTCCTTAAAAATTTGAAAATAGAAAGGTACTACGAAGTTTACAACAACAAAAATGTAAATTTATACCCTATCAAAATCTTTACATCAAAAAGAAATTAGAGCCCTCCCACTTTTCGTTTTTACTTTCAGCATTCATTTTATTATTATTACTTTAAACTGGACTTGAAGAGGCTTTCACTGGTAAGAAACCTGATGTTTCAAACTTTAAGATTTTTGGCTCATCTGTTTATGTGCATGTGACCAAGGACGCCAGGAATAAGCTGGAACCAACAGCTGAGATTGGGATTTTTGTGGGATACACTGAAACACCCCATAATTATTGTGTGTATTTTCCAAACAACGGAATGACTATTGTGTGATGGGATATAAAATTTGATGAGGAGAAAGCCATGCAGTTGTCCCTTGAGAGGGAGCTAGACTTGCATGCAGAGGAGGAACTGTTGGTTCCCAATGATGAGTCTCAAGATGTGGATCATCCACATGAGGAGGTTCATGGAGTGGAGGAAAGCACTCATGCAGAGCCATCCATCAGAAATGGCAGAAGGTGCACCACAGAAGCTGATAGATTGAGACTTGATGTTGCGGAGAATGTATGAGCCCCTACTTCACAGCACAGACAGAGATAGTCTCCTGACTGATTTACTGGATACATGGCTCTTATGAGAAAATTTATTGTGACTAAACCATCTTCCTTTCAGGAAGCATTGCAACAACCAACTTGGGTTGATGTAATGGTGGATTAAGACTCCATTTTCAAGAACAGTGCATGGGATATTGTCCCAAGACCAGTCGACAAATTAGTGGTTGGAGCGAGATGGATCTACAAGGTAAAGCAAGCTGCTGATAGGAGTGTGGAGAAATACAAGGCCATATGTGTGGCCCAAGGATTCTCACAGATCGAGGGGATTGATTATGATGAGACTTTTGCACCTGTTTCAAGGTACTCTTCCATAAGATCCATCCTTGCACTCTCAGTGAAGTTGGGCTAGCGCATTCATCAGATGGATGTGAAAACTACATTTCTCAATGGGATCATTGAGGAAAAGGTGTACATAGAGTAGCCTGAAGGTTTCTAAATCTTCAACAGTGAGTCGCATGTGTGCCGACTCAAAAGAGCATTATATGGGCTGAAGTAAGCACCCTTTGCTTGGTACACTTGGATAGACAACTATTTCATCAGATTGGGCTTCACCAAAAGTGAAGCAGATGCAAAACTATACCAGATTGTGGTTGAGGGTAAGCTATTGATAATTTTTCTTTATGTTGATGATCTAATTTTGACTGGTGATGAGCAGCTAAAACACTCATGCAAAGAGGATATTGCAAGGGAGTTTGAAATGAAGGACATGGGACTCCTTCACAATTTCCTTGGATTGGAATATGGCAGCGAGATGGTGAACTTTTTGTGTCTCAAGGCAAGTACGCAAAGGAGATACTGGGTGAAAGAGGATGCTACTTCTGGAGAGGTAGTGGATGCTACTATCTATAGGCAGTTAGTTGGTTCACTGATGTATCTCGTTAACACTAGACTAGACATTTGCTACACAGTTAACCAGTTGAGTCAAGCTATGGTTAAGCCTACCAAGATCTTTTGGAAGGCGGGGAAGCATGTCTTGAGATACCTGAGGGGCACATCATATGATCCAGATGGCTCCAGAGACACACACAGGACAAAGAGGGCTTGAAAAAAAATTAAAAATTCAAAGTGTTCATAAGGCTTTCGAACCAGGTTCAGGTTGAATATCTCATCTCCCTGATTACAATGGTGCAAATGGTTCATCAAACCGAGCTCGTATGCGAAAGTTATAAGTAGTCAAAGTTTTGGGTAGACTTGGTGACTTAGCAGGCTTAAAGGAGGTGTAATTTCGCCAAAATCCAGATTTCGGGCAAAATTGTGGGACAGTTAAAATGTCCTCTAATGCCCAAAATCATATTTTTCAAAAATGAACAATTTGTTTTATATAAACAAAATTATATATATATAAAGGGAGGGCGGGCCATGACCCTCGCCCTACTCATCAGACCACACAACAACATAATAAAAATAGGGCTTCCACAACACAGACCCCAATTTGACCAATGATTTCATGGCTTATTAGTTAACCCCAACCCTCCACCACATACATATATATATATGTGTGTGTGTGTGTGTGTGTGTGTGTGTGTGTGTGTGTTAAGGGTGGCGAGGTAACCCACCGCCAACCCAACCATACATGCCACCTATTATAACGATGACAATGGAGATGAGGGGTAGGTTGCCCAATGCGGACCCGACTCCCCTCCAAAACCAAAAGGCGTCATTTTAAAATTTGTTTCCGTGCTATGTTGGAGGGGGGGATTTGACCCCCCGACCCCTCCTCAACCAATTCCAAAATTTAACCAATTGCGCCAATGGATTTTTTGATTAATCTAGCCAACTTACATTATTTAAACTCATATTTTTACAAGTGCTCCCAAGCCAAGGCAAAGCAGGGGCACACACGTAGATCGAGGCAGTTATTTTTTAATTACAGGCAGAATCATGAGCAGGCCCAAAAACAAGGAGTGGTATCATGATCCTTGAAATTTTCTAGGGGAGGTAATTTTTATCCATGTTGAAATATAGCCAAGTTTACAGTCATTTTTCATGGGTTTTCACAGGGAATGCAATGGCGAGGTCGGATTCACATTTTGAGTTGTAGATTTCTAGTCCACCCATGGAGCAGCATCTTTGAGGAATCTTGAGGGAATCTAAAAGATTCCTTTTAAACCCAGATTTTCACTTCGTCAGAATTCAAAAATTTGACAGTGGATTTTGCACTATTAGACATCACGAATCTGATGGCATATTCAGATTTTCCATTTGACCTTTATATTTTTTAGCCACTTTTTGAAGTGAAGTTGTAGGTGTCAACATTTAGTGAGTGAGCATTTGATTTCACACCTTTCGATGCCACGATTGTGATGGCGATTTCAGATCCAGCAGAAGAGAAACCCATTCTTCAGTCATCTTCAGAGTGAGGTATATGATGAGTTGATTTCATGTACTTATTTTTCTCTTTGTCTCTGAGATGCATTGTGTTGTACAGATCCCTGTTGATGTTTTATGTGGGATCTTGTTTTGTTCTTGATGTGAGACATACTTTCTATCATGGATTTGTAATATGTTTGAGATCCCTTTGCTGCCATGTTGGCAGGATGCTCACTGTCACATGTATGTTGTCTAAGATCCCTTTAGTTGCCATGTTGGCGGGATGCTCACTGTCACATGTATGTTGTTTGAGATCCCTTTGGTTGCCATGTTGGTGGGATACTCATAGTCTTTATGTGTGAGCTATTGTTGTACTAATAGGAGTCCTTATTGTGAATGAGAGTTCCTCTAGTGGAAAATCTCGTAGAGAGGTCCAGCCAATCCTGCATGAGGGAATTTTCCTTGTATGATAGTGGAAGCACCATCCATGTACATCTTCATTCCTTGCAACACTTAATGCAGTGGCCTACACCATCTTGACACCGAGGCCCAGAGATGTAGTCCCTCCTGGACGAACTCCATTATCAATGTCTTATGTTTCTCATGCTTGTTATGTTCATCTTCTTTATAGCATGCAATTTTTCATTTATGTTCATTAATGCTTTAATTAAATGCAATTCTAATACATCAGCCGAAGTAAAAGGTCTTGGTTAAGGGTATCAAGAATTTACTTAGATCAAGTGGTATTAGAGCAGGTCTTCTTGCTAATTGGATTGCATTCGTGAACTATTTAACAATCGCTGAGTTGAGCCATGGAGAATTTCAAGGACATGTATGAGACCATGCTCAGGTTGTCCGAGAAATCGGACATGTTGTACGAGGCTTTTGAAAAGCAAGCAACAGAGAACACCGAATTGAAGACACTCCTACAGGAAGAGAAGGAGGACAAACATCGATTGCAGCTTTAGTTGCAAGCCACAACAAAGCCGTGGGAAGAATTGAAGTGCAACAACAAACGTCTTCAAGTATATCATGATGCATTGAAGGCACTCCTACTGGAAGAGAAGGAGGAGAAGTAGCAATTGCAGCTTCAGCTACAAGCCACGACAGAGTCCTTGGAGGAAGTGAAGTGCAATGAAGGCTTACATAAGCCTTCTTCACATGTTTCGCAATAAATAGCTAAGGTAAATAGTGTTGATTTCTCTTCAGTTTATTCAAATGATATCATTTTGGTTGGAAGTGTCGAGATACCCATTACAAGAACCGACATGAGACTCCTCACCAAGATGGGGTACAAAGGAAGAGGACTTCACATTCATGGCCAAGGCATAACTCAACCATTGGAGGTTGTGCAGAGACCTCTCTATGTAGGTTTGGGGTACACTGAAGAAGGATGTTCGAAGGACATCAACGGCAAACAGACATTGTTGAACTCACCAGGGAAGAGGAATGATGGGAACACTTCGTCATCGTTCCATGGTAATGCACGTTGTAGTGAAAGAGCTGAGGCGAGCTCCGATCACCATGATCACACCAGAGTCCGTGAGAGAAGGTATAATAAGTCTCGTTATTCCATAGTGCATTTTGATTATAAGAATGTTGAGCCTTGATGCAGTTGTTCATTAATTTTCATTAACTCTTTAATTAAATGAAATTCTAATACATCATCTGAAGTAAAAGTTCTTGGTTAAGGGTATCAGGAACTTACCCAGATCATCAGAGTATGGTCTATGGACAAACAGACAGAGGAAGTGAAGCTTCAAGGCTTCACAGATGTAGATTGGGCGGGTAGTCCATCAGACAGAAAGAGCACATTAGGAGGGATATTTAGCATAGGATCAGCAGTAGTTTCCTGGTACAACAGGAAACAACGATCTATGGCACTGAGTTCAATGGAATCGGAATACATGAAAGCAATTCAAACTGCATGTGAGGCTATCTGGATGAGAGAGATCTTGGTCGGTTTGTTTGGTTCTCAGATGGATCTGACAGTGATTCATTGTAATAATTAGAGTTTCATTAAACTCTTGATTAATCATTTGTTTCATGATAGGTCCAAGAATATAGATATCCAGTACCATCATCTCAGAGATTTTGTGCAAATAAGGATAATGATGCTTCAGTACATTCCCACGGAAGATTACGTTGCAGATATTCTGACGAAGGTGCTCACTAGGAGCAAATTCAAATACCATAGAGATAGGATTGGGGTGAAGGATAATCCCTTTCTTGTTGAGAGGGAGTGTTAATATTCAACAAGAAAATTCCAGCACCCATGCCTAGTGCATTAAGCACCTACACTAGGGTGGGGCCCATAGTGCTATTTTTGGGTGTGTGTCTATTTTAGTTATCCCTTAATTAATATGGACAATAAACTGTAATCTATTCTCAATGATAACTTGAAATAGTCAACTGAGAGTGATAAACTCAGTTATCTAGTCGATTTTGAGTTAGAGGTAGTTGGTGAGACATGCAGAGTAATTCTAGTTCTAGTAGAGTTCGAAGTGCAGTGGTGCATTAGTTAATGCAGGTTGTAATCAGTTTAACTCAGTTAGTGAGTTAAACTCAATTGTGCTACTGAAGATACACTAGTGAGAGATCAAGTGAATTAAATATTAATTAATTCACAATCAGTGATCTCACATGCAACTAAGGATTTACTATTATTAGCTGCATGCATGTCAGATCCAGTGGAGACCCAATTGAGAATCTAGGTGAAAGGGAAGTTGACTATCAGTTGTAGGATTATTGGGTTGCACACATGCAACCAAACACCCATTGGAGTACCCATGATACTTGCACAATCAAGGAAGGAAATAATCCCTATCTTTTAGGGATTGAATTTATCAGGGATTGTGCAAGGCAGTCAGGTTCTCTAGAGGCTAAGAATTGGCTATGTGTTGGTCAATTTTGTTGATGACAGTGTGAGACAATTAGCTGAGTACTGGAGGGCTCTTATGAGAAGATTTTTGTATGTAATTGTTTCATGATCCATGCTAGATATACAATAGAAGATAGTGGGGTTTTTTAGATGTAAGCTTTCCCCGGGAAATTATCTGTGTTGTGTGTGATTTGGTTCTTCCTCATGTTCATGTGATTAGCCATTGTGTTTTTAATTCCGCAAAATATTTGTAGAAGCGATTTAGTATTTAACTTTGGTACATTGTTAGATCAGGGGTATCCAAGATATACATGCACGTTCTATAATTTCTACATATTTTATCACAGCTTTGCCCAAGTATGAAGGAAAGAGTGTCATGATGGTGGTAGTTGATACACTTACAAAGTATGCAATTTTTTGTGCATTATCTCGTCCTTTTAAATCCAATACAATTGCTACTACATTTATGGAAACAATTCAAAATCTACATGGAAACCAAATGATTATTATAAGTGACAGAGGTCCCATTTTCACTGGAAATTTTTGGACAAAATTATTTTCTTTCCTTGGTACTCAATATTCTCATAATTCATCTTATCATCCTCAATCTGATGGGAAAACTGAGATAATGAACAAAGTTTTGGAAGGATATCTTCTTTGCTTTGTATCTGATAAAAAACACAATGGGTCACATGGTTACCTCTGGTTGAATGGTGGTATAACACTTCCGTCCACATTGCAGCAAAAATAACCCCATATATAGCAACTTATGGATATCATCCATCATCCATCACATCATCTTTAAGAAAAAACTATAAGGTTCAAGCAGTGGAAGATCACATCGAGCATCAACTATAAGTTCTTTAATTCTTAAATTATAACCTCACTCTAGTACAGAATCAAATGAAACAACAATTCGATTAGCATCACAGTGAAAGAAGTTTTGATGTAGGCGACTGGGTATTCTTAAGGCTGCAACCATACAGAAAAATGTCCCTCAAGCAAGCTAAGAAGAATAATAAATTATCACCCAAGTACTATGGTCCTTACAAGGTGCTGCAAAATATTTGTACTATGGCATACAAATTGGAGTTGGCTACATCTTCCCGTACATCGAGTTTTCCATGTTTCATGCTTAAACAAGGTTATTATTGACAAGCTCTCAGTTCAAACAGTATTGTCAGAACTTGACGAACAAGGAAAAATCATATTGGAGCCTGAAGCAGTCATGCATAAATAAGAACCCGACAACTACAAAATCAATCAATTTGAGAGTATCTCGTTAAGTGGAAAAACTTACCCATTGAAGATTCCACATGGGAAGATGAAAATTTTATACAAAAACATCTAGAACTACTCAAACATTAAGGACAACAATTTTTTTTAAAGAGGGGCATGTTAGGTTCTTACAATACTAGTGTAACCCCTTTATTGGCATTGTTAGTATAACCCCCTATTGTTATTGTTGTGCCCATTTAACCCCCATATTGTCATTGTTGTGCCCCAAAGAAGCACACTAATATTGTTATTATTGTGTTCTTACGTTATTATTGTTATGTAGGCTCTAATTATATTGTGACCCCTTGGACTCCTTTATATACCAAGGAGGTCTTGTCATTTGTATCATCCAACAATTGTTCATTTATGTGATGTAAAAGGAGGTTTCCTCCTCGAAGAGGCTTAATTTGAAGTCATTGATCTATTTCTTCTTCTATTTTGTGATATGGTTACATAACAAGGGGAGAGGAGCAAAGCATTTGGATCACCTTGGATTCATTTTTCATATTGATGTTTTGTAGAGAACTTGGTGTAGCCAGTTCCATCTTGATCCTGAGACGAAATCCCCGCAGTGATATCTTCTTGGTAGATTCATCCAGGGTTATCAGTGTGCTTCAGTGTTTCAATTTAAAAATTTAATGAGAAGTTGTGCATGTCATTGGAAAGGGCTTCTTTGTTATCTATATTGACATGTATTATTTTTCTGCTATTAATAGAATAAAGTGATAGAATAAAGTAGTTGTATATAAATATTCAATTATTATATTATTAATTTTGATTAATTTATGATTGTGTTTATTTTCATTTATTTATTTTTAATTTAAATGTTGATAAATATATTTTTGTTTATTCCTAATCTTCTAACTAGATGTAATTTTCTCTTTGTAAATGTATGGCTTATCAAACTGTTTAAATTTAAAAAAAATTGGAACTTCTCAATTTATTATATTTTTTTCAAAATAAATATATTAAATCATTTTTTTATTTTGTTAAATATTTCTTTAATCTTAAATCTTGTAAAAAAGAAAATTTTAAAAATAAATTATTTTTTTCTAAGTTAAATTTCTCAAACAAGTAAATATATACCTTATCAAAATCTTTACATCTAAAATAAATTATAGCCCTCCCAACTTTCCATTTTTACTTTCAGCATTCATTTTATTATTGTTACTTTAAACTGGACTTAGTTAGATTGTAGATTTCAAAAGTATCTTAGTTTATAAGTTACTTTTTTGTTAGATTTTGAGATAATTCTATAATTTACAATCATAATGAAAAAATATATATATTTTAGATGAGGATAACATCGTTTTTTTGGTTGACAATTGATGTTGCCATTCAAGTAGAAGATAATGTCAATTGATGTTTAATAATATTTTTTTTCTCATAACCATTGATGTTTGCCAGTCAAGTAGAAGATAATGTCAATTGATGTTTAATAATATTATTTTTTCTCTTAATCATTGATGTTTGCCATTTAAGTAGAGGATAATGTTAATTGATGTATTTTGGAATTTGTACCGGAACTGCCTCTGTCTTCATTGATGGCGGTGAGACTTCCTTTTCCTCTGCTGCTTACTTGGATAAAGGGAATATCTTTTTATCTGGGCGAGGTGCTAGCTGTGATGCTGTTGGTAAACATCATATTATTTTTTCTCTTAATCATTGATGTTTGCCATTTAAGTAGAGGATAATGTTAATTGATGTATTTTGGAATTTTACAAAGATAATTGTTATTTGTTAGATTCTCAGAATAAGAAAGACTACTAAAAAGTACTTTAAAATCTACGATCAAAATAAAAACAACTAAATGTTAGATTCAGATAACATTCTTTTTCAATTAACCAATGATGTTTACCATTCAAATAAAAGATAATCCCATAAGTGATGTTTGCCATTCGAGTAGAACATAATGTAGAATGTAGATTTCAAGAGTACCTTAAAATCTAACAAAGCTAGTTGTTATTTGTTAGATTATGAGATAATCCCATAATCTATAATTAAAATAAGTATGTTATTTTAAATCTGGATAACATCATCTTTTTCCTTAACAATTGATGTTTGCCACTCAAGTATATGATAATAGAAATATGTCTGCCATTCAAGTAGAAGATAATGTCAATGACTGGTTCTTGTTGGTTAAATTCTGAGATATTTTCAGAATATGCAGCAGAATAAGAAAAGATGCTCTTTAGGCTGCAGATAACACTCCAGTGCACCACAAGTCCATGGTTCGAAACCACTGGATTTTTTACCATTTGATATTGGTTTAGGCGCGGGAGAATTAGCTGCAGCCCTAGAAAAACCATTGGTGGGAGCGAAGGTTAAGCTTCAATCGACCCATTCCTAATTCCTCTGTGATGGCGTCGTTGTGATGGTGGAATTGCGAAACTCGTGGCCAATAAACTTCCATGTTTGATTGTTTTTAGGTAATAAAATTAAATTGCAATGAGATTGTCTGGTCTTGAGGCTTTATGATATTTGATAACATTTAATTTCATTATTCTGATTTTAATATTGATGATATGTAAAGTTATTTCTTCCCTAAATGTGTATTCAACTAATTTTGTGTGTTTTTTTTGGATGTAAGAAAATGATTTAATAATTAAAAATTAAAAATATTTGGTAATAGTGAAAATTTAGTCATATACAAATTACTAAATGATTATTTTAAGTGGTATGGTTTTCTCAATATCATAATAAATTATTAGGTATTTGTGGATAGCAATCAATAATCATTTTGTTCACTACCAATTAAGAATTGAACTACAATAAATATTTTCCATTTAGAAAATAAAATGTACATACTTCAATAAACAAGAATTTTATATATATAAAGGATACTCAAACCTCAATGAATGATGTTGGAGTCCATACTATATCAACAATTGTAGAGACATGAAGTTTGGCAAACAACACAGGAGCTCACAGGTGCAGATCACCAGGAGCTCCCACAAGCAAATGCACTCGCTTGGAGTTTCCATTAAGCACCATTAATTAAATAGATACATTAGGTGAAACAGATTCCTAATTAATAGGAAATGAATGTCTAATAAAATGCAAAATCACAACTACGTAACAAAATATCACCTAATCTCCATTAATTTCTAACACTCCCCCTTAATGAAGAAAGGGATTTTTAAACACACCTAATGTATCCCTAAACAAATCAAACTTCAGTCTTCCTAGTGGCTTAGTGAATATATCAGCCATGTTATCACAAGAATTACAATACTCTACATAAATCTCTTTGGACTGCACTTTCTCCCTAACAAAATGAAATTGAGTGTCGATGTGCTTAGTGTTTTTATGAAACACGGGATTGTAAGCCAGTTTGATGGAACTCTGATTGTCGCAATTGATGATCGTAGCTTCTGTCTGTTCTTCCCCTGCATCTTGGAGAAGTCTACGCAACCAAACTGCCTCACATGTCGCTGCACACATGGCTTGATATTCTGCTTCTGCTGAGGATAAAGCAACAGTATGCTGCTTCTTGCTGCACCAAGAGATGACCCCGGAACCAATGTTGAAGGCGTAACCTGTAATTGATCTTCTGTCATCTAGATTTCCCACCCAATCAGAGTCTGTATAACCTGTCAACTTAACATCAAATGAGTCAGAATACAAAATACCAAAATATGATGTTCCTTGCAGATACCTTAATACTCCTTTCGCTGCACTCCAGTGACTGTCATGAGGTTGAGTCATAAACTGACTCAAAACACTCACTGCATAGGCTAAGTCAGGTCTTGTTGTAGTCAAATAAATAAGACTACCAACCAATTGTCTGTACAATGTTGCATCTGCATATTTCGAACCATCATTCATCTGAAGTTTGCTATTCTGCTGTAAAGGTATGCATGAAGGCTTACACTCATCCATCTTAAACCTAGATAACAGACTCTTTGCATACTTACCCTGGGACAAGAAAGTTTGACTTGAATCTCTCCAAACTTCTAGACCCAAACAGTATTGCATTTCTCCAAGGTCCTTCATCTCAAATTTCTGTGATAATCAGATATAACCAGGAACATACCACACATCAGATATATTCCTGATCTTACCATCAAGCAGAGTAACAAGGACATCTCCATGTCCCTTGATCTCGTACCCACTATTATCTCCAAGATAGACTTTTACTCCAGAGTTGGATTCTTTAAAATTTCTGAACCATTGCTTTTTACCTGACATATGCGAGGAGGCTCCAAAATCCACGAACCAAATATCTGATTCATCCTCCTCAATAGCAGTGTCAGCCTCAGCCATAAACAATCTAACATCCAGATTCTGATCTGTGTCTGCATCTGCATCTGCATCCGCTAAATGACCTGCATGTCTTCTCTGCTTGCACCTCTCCTGATTTGCCTTCTTCTTATGACAAAATTTAGCAATATGGCCTATCTTACCACAATAAAAGCATTTAGGAGCAGAGTCATTTTTATGTGAGGTCATACCTTGTGGTGTCCTTTTTGATGTGTTTCCCCTCCTCTGATCAGCCATTGCTCTCCCTTTTGGCTTGAACTTTGTTATCAATGCAAGATCTGGATCTTGAGGTTTGAGAGACAACCTCCTTTCCTCTTCTTGTAGCAAAATCCCAGTAAGCTCTTCAAAACATGGAGGCTTTTCTCTTGCATTCGATCCCGTTATAAACATCTGATAGTCGTCCATCATGCCGTTCATGGTCATTGTCACCAGATCATCATTTTCCATGGTTTGAACGATATCAGATAATTTATCTTTAACTTTATCTGAGATAAGAATGATGAAACAAATTCATTCTCCTCCATCTTGATTGAGAGGATCTTCTTCCTGAGGAACAAGGTTTGACTGGTGTTCTTGATTTCATACATGTCTTTGAGAGTTGTCCAGATGTCATTTGCTATCTTGCAATCCTGAATATGAGGGATGACGCAATCTTTAACTAACATTTTGAGTACCACCTTTGCCTTCAGCTCCCTTTTCTCCCACTCTTGAATTGTTGCATTCGTTCCACCATTTGCAATAGTCGGCTTAAATTCATCGCTGATGACAATGCTATAGGTATTCTGTCCCTCAAGCAAAGTCTGAAGCTTAAATTTCCAATTTGTGTAATTGGAACCATCCAATTTGCTGCTTTCATTTAAGTAATCTGTCATCTGAGCATTCATCTTGGAAAAAAAAATTGGATAAAAAATTTAAAACAAGATTTGCTTTACGATCAGAGTTGCTATTTTTATTGAGACACAATTGTTTCACAATATGAAATGATGGACCTTCTTATTAGGAGGATTATAAGAACGATGAACCACAAAAAAGAGGAACCTTCATAAGAAGCAACAAGCGTAAGTCAATAAGGAACCTTCATAATTCAATACTCTGGTGCGGTGAGCGTACTCATAAGAAATACTCATTTCTACGCTATGTATTATTCAGTGTAAGTCAATAAGGAACCTTTTTGGAATGTACTTCGTGGGGGTTTTGAAGTTGACTGAAATAAAACTGATGTGCAGCAACTGTATGTCAAGCGTTCCTCAAAGCCCAGGTTCGCCACAGAACGCCAGACAACCACAACCATAGAACGTTAGGCCGATGGATTTGTCCGCTACTCTGCACTGCCTGTACACAGAGTTCAGAGATTCTTCTACAGTCAGGAAGCAATCTTTGAAAACAGAGGGAGGCACGGGAAACGTGGAGGTTCAAAGCTCCCAGTAAAGAATGTAGTGACCCAGAATGGTGGACGTGTCAATGTAGCTAGTGTATTCCACAAGGGTAGCCTCCACAGGCTCCAGGTGCTTCACAGCATTCATAAACGCGTTGTGAAACTCTACTTCATCGGTTTTTCTGCATCGATGCTCAGCATTACATTCTTCCTGCACACGAACTTGAACTGCGGCGCAACGTTGTGGAACCCCATCACCCATAGCATGTATCCTACTCTGTAACGGTACAGTCCGCAGCACGTCTCCGACAGATAGATCTGCTGTGTAAAAAAATTTACAACGACCACTAAAGTTTTCTTTTTACCATGTCAACAAATCAAAAACGATTCAGGAAATTCAAAAACGATTGCACCGTCTTCAGTTCTGCGTGAAGGCTCCAAACTGCCACACAAGCTCTGTCCGATCCATTCCACTTCTAGGCAACGCCACCACAAACAAAAAATTGCCTTCACGGCCTCCACACTGCTTCACGCCTGCCTCACGTAGTACAGCCAACAAAGAACGCAACTCCTCTTCAGCGAGCCACGAAATTTGCCTTCACGGCCTCCCTCACGCACAAATTCTCTCAGCTCTTCTTAAGCTCTGATACCATGTCAACAATTGCAGAAGACATAAAGTTTGGCAAACAACACAAGAGCTCACAGGTGCAGATCACCAGGAGCTCCCACAAGCAAATGCACCCACTTGGAGTTTCTCATTAAGCACCAATAATTAAATAGATACATTAGGTGAAATAGATTCCTAAATAATAGGAACTGAATGTCTAATAAAATGCAAAATCACAACTACGTAACCAAATACTACCTAATCTCCATTAATTTTCTAACACACACACATACACACACACATATATATATAAACAATGTTTTGGTTATTTATAGAATGTACAAATACTTTGTGAGACATACTTTATGAATATTATTTTTTGAAAATGAATATAATTTTAGTATCTCATATTCCATTTATATATGAATATTTTTAGGTCATTTCTCAAGCTTTAATTTTTATCGCCTTCATAATTTGTTTATAAAACATTAGGAGTATGCCAAGGTCATCATTAACCTTGATGGAAAACATATAACTTCTTTTGCATTAATCATGAGCATAGTTTCAAACAATAAAGTAGATTTTTTTGACACTATAGTAGGATTTTCTTCTCAACTCCTGAAACCTTAAGGCAATGTCTATTTTACCAAAATCTATGCTTGTCATCATTATATGGAAATGGCTCAATCCAATCTCCTCTCCCTCCTTTCACACATTATACAAAGACCCTAAATGCTTATCAAGAAATTCAAATCAAGTATCCTTCTCTAATATTCTTTATGACAAAGATTTCATTGTAGATGAAATGGTCAACTAGGGCCTCATGATAAACAAATGTCTACTTGTAGCCAATCAAAATGACCTAATCCATCTTTCCATTTATCCTCATCCATGACCTCTCTTGGATGGGTAAAAAGGGAGGGATTCTTCTTATCAAATCACATCATGTAAAAGAGGAGAGTCAAACTTTATTACACATCATCTTGAAGAGAGAGCCAATGTTGTCTTCCTCTAGCCCCTTATTTTCTTTGCCCTTTGCACTCTCCTTCTTATAATTTGTCTCTAGCATCTTTAAGTGATCTCTAAGTGATCTCTCTGTCTCTCCTAACTTTGGTTCAAAAAAATTGTTGTAATGCTTCCTCCTTGCCTATGCACACATTGTCATTTCTATGATTCACACTTGTTACCTTCTTCAACCCTACATAAAGGAAGTGCAAAGAAAAATGCGAAGACATAAGGACATTACCACACATGTTAAATACCTAACTCTTAGTCATAGAGCAATATAAAATGCATATAAAATTAGAAAAATTAAACCTTTTTAATTGATGAACAATTAATAAACACATACATATAACATCATCTTCCACATCTTTAATTTTAATAAAAAAATCACTTACCTTAATCTTTCTCACCTTCACTTCCAACATTTGGTTGCTAATCATATTACAACATTCTAATCCATACTTTGAAACATCATATATTTAAAATAACAATTAGGTTCCAACAACAAA
This sequence comes from Pinus albicaulis, assembly GCA_034641835.2. Classification (NCBI taxonomy): domain Eukaryota; kingdom Viridiplantae; phylum Streptophyta; class Pinopsida; order Pinales; family Pinaceae; genus Pinus; species Pinus albicaulis. Next base: position 771,850,698 of record CM076572.1, read on the forward strand.
TGTCCTCCCAACTCGAATAGCAACATAAGCCCAACCACGCTAACTATGCAAGAATTAATTTGAGCTGCCATATATAACAATATTACATTTAGTTACTATTGTCGACTTAGTTACAAGGAGAAACAATGTACGTAACTCGTGATATCATGAACGTTGACAATCTCCCCGATATTCTAACTAAAAAAGTTATTGAAATTCACATGAAAAAGTATTGAGAAGATTCCTCACCAACCATCATCGCCGCAACGACCCAAACTCCAGAGTTTACCACTAAAAATGGCCATGATTTTGGGTAAACGACATTGGCTCACCGCCACACGCTTTCGGAAGAAACAATGAAACAAATTCGTTGCGGTGTTGCGTACCTGCCATTTTAACAAATATTTAAATTAAAAATTACTAATTTTAAATTCATTAATATAATAATATAAGTTAGTTTTGTAATAAAAATAAAGATGGATTTAATTAATTATTAGTAATGTTTTATTAATTTACTAAAAACTCATCTGAAAATTTCAACATAAATACATCAACATACATAGACATATTTATTAAACACGCTATTATATGGAAATATTTTAGAATATTCTTTTGAAAAAAATCTTGTATAAATTAATATATTGTTTTTCAAACCCAATACTTTTTTTTAAAACATTATAGTTGATTAATTATTAAGCTCCATGATATTATAGTTGCATTAAGAAATGTAAGGTATTTATTTAAGCATGTCATTTATTAAGAAATTTGTAAAGTATGACTAGACATAATGGTTAAGAACATGTGTTTTATCTTCGAAGATTACACGTTCAAAGTAGACGAGGTGGAATTTGTACATGTTGAATGATTAATATTAGTTCATTGTGATGAGGCTTGAAGAGTAAGTATCCCCCTAGAGCGTGACCCTCATATGGAAATGTCTCCGGATGTCTTGATCATTTCCAAGTCACGAGTCCCTAGTAGTATTGGATTGCAAGATGTCAATATTAGATACATGCTCCCATGTCCTTCAATTTTATATATTGTCCAAGGTTCATACCTAGCGTGCATGGGGAAATTATTTGTTTTCCTCCCAACCTAGGTTCAATTCCCACAAGTGAGATGTTGGTCTACTATGATAAGGCTAGAGAGGTAGAAACCCCTTGGGATATAGGTACACTTTGGTGTGCCTCGAGATGTCTCGATTGATCTGCAAATTGTTGTGGATATTCCACGGGACAATTCATCACAACAAATGTGATGAAAATACGCTGAAATGTAAAATATATACTATGAGGGTTAATTTTCCTTAAAAAAATTTCTACTTATGCATGTAATAGATAAAATGTAAAATTTGGATACTAGTGAAACACAAACATACATGAATCACAATGAGCACTAGGATATGATATAAGAAACCTTTTTTTAGAGGAAACCCAGTTGGAAGGTGAGGATCTCCTGCTCCCTTTTGTTGAATCGAAATGATGCAAATGCAAAGGAGAAGGCACTCTCTATCGAGTTGTGTGAGACCTATGACTGGTGAGTTTCTATAGAACACAAACCTCCTTTGTTATGTGCTCTCTCTATCCCCTCTCAGCTACACCACTCTATTATTGAACAAAATGCACTCAAATAGAATAAAAGCCCTTTTCCTCATAGTGGCCCATTTATGACACATTATAGCAAACTAGGGGTCAAGTTTGACTCCTTTAAATCTGAACTAGAGTTACAGGTTTGACCCTTCTAGAGTCTTATTTATAGTCTTCATGCAACTATCCTATTTTTATGAATAATGGGGGTTGATGTCGCACCCTCTCGAATTATGGTGGTCAATCACAATAACTCAAAAAATTGGGGGCATAAATTTTGCATCCATACTTCAATTGACATCTTTATTGGAATGTTTGAAAGGTATTTACACGTAGAATAACATCACAAGGTGTTAAACTTAAGAGACAAAGTTTACCCCAAAAAAAATTCCATTTAAGGCCTCAAAATGGACCGAAAATGTTTCATACCTTGATTCTCCAAACTGGGTCTTGCCACCTAAACTTCTCCCGTAAGATAATTCCTTCAAATTTTCCACTCTGAAAGCATTGAGATGAATTGAAAATTATATAATGATCCAATCTAGATCACATCTCCCCATTATGAGAGTATTTTTCTCCCCAAAGTATTTTATTGAATGAGGTGAGGAAATTTGTCTTCTATCCTCCCCAATGGAGTATCATTTCACCTTGCCTAGAAACTATAATTTCAACCTAATCCACCAAAGGTCATGTTGCCCCTATTTGGTAATTATAAACCTCTTCTACAAAATTGTATCCTCTATCAACTCTGCTTAATTATATAGAGTTAAGTCCTTTATGGAAGGTAAGACCTACTCTTCTTCTTGATCCAACATGAATGGCTCATAATGTTATAGTTTTCTCACACTCACCACTGAGTGAATGCACATGTATGGGGGGCACTACCAAGACCCTGTAGCCTCTCTTTATTCAACTATAACCATACTTTGTCTCCCGCTCTAAATAGCTTCTCTATTATGTGTTGATCATGCCTATCCTTGTACTTTTCTCGTGACTTCTTTAGTGTCTCTTATACTTATAGATGCATCTTCATAATATTCTTAACAAAATTATCTACCCTTAAAGAACCCCTATGATATCCTCCCTCACTTTTTCATGTTGTCCATATGCAATATCCAAAGGTGAAGGTGGAAAATATTAAAAAAAAAACTTCAAATGGGGACTTACCAGTAGAAGTGTGGACTTCTCTCTCTCTCTATATATATTCATCCTAAGTATTTAGATAATTACGATTGTAACCCATTAAAAGTTGCACTAATGTCTTGTTCACTATGTCAATTTTCCCACTTATATGTGGATGGAATGTTATAGATCTCTTCAACTTTCTACCCATCTTCTCCCATAATGTAGTCCAAAAAGTGTTGATAAATCTAATGTCATTATCCAAAACAATGCTCTTTGGTATCCCAAAGTGTAGGTTGTAACTATGTACAATTAATTATTTCAAATAGATTATTGATAAAACAAAAAACATGCAATGGAATGTTCGGCACAACCCAACTTGGCCTAGATTTTGGCAAAGATTCCACATTTTGTGCGGGGGAGTGCGAAGTGGGGCAATTTAAAAATATTGCACAGTGTCATAGGGGTTTCGGGGTCAGTCGAAGCCCCTCCTTTTTGTAAAGCGCACAATTTTGTAAAGGGTTTTAGGCCATAGTTGCTTGTTTTGGGGATCCCATAATATTTGGACCATGATATTGTAATGTTGTATACCTACGATGTAATAGTATATAAAGGGTTGAAATTATATGTTTAGACACAATTAGACATCTGGAGAGTTATGGTTGAATTGTTGTAATATGTATTTTTGTAGCAAAGGGAAGGCTCTGCAACTGAGTTCGCAGAGACCTAGAGGAGAGTCTGCAGCTTAGTGCATAGACAGCCTGCAGCTTAGTGCGCAAGTCAAGTGCTCATTGTATTCAAAGATTCATCATAATAAAGCAACAATTTTGTGGAAAATATTTTGGTGTTCTTGAATTATTGATGTGTATATTTGCTTACTATATGTTATAGAATAGAAGCATTACAGTTGCATTTTACTTCAGCGAAATAATGGTTTATGGGTTTACATGGCATGTTTTTGTGATTAATTGAATGTGGAGAAGTAATTTATGAATGTCAATGAAAAGAAGACATAATAATACCACCTCTCCCCGCCCCTCAAGGATGTAGAAACCTGGTTCTGCATCCACCCAAAGTCAATTCGGGTGATAGTGTGATCTAATTGCAGGTCATTGCCGAAAGGGCTAGTGATCAAGGGTTTTTGTTGGTGCATAGTATAGATCGAACCTGGGTCAACCCAAATCAAGCCAAAAAATTGTTCTATTGTCGAGACTAGGATCTATTTGAGGGATAAGTGGATGTGGTACCCATTGAAGAAAGATATTCAAGACTAGATAGACATGAAAGAGAAAGAATTTGCAGATCAAGAGAAAAAAAAAACCTCATCTTACATCCGAACTGTTGTTGTAGAAGTATATTTTTCCAAATCATTACAATATTTTCTTCACTTATTTTCCAGTTGAGTTGTACGAGTGGATATCAAGGTTTACTGAAAGGAAGAATTGTTTTAAGGGTGGAGAACCTACAGTGTGGACTCCTGAACTGATACAATGACTCAAGAGCACTAACAATAGGATTTCAAGGGCTGTTGATTTCTGGATTGATAACATCTTGGGAGGATTCATTACCGAGCTCATAGTACACTCGACTATGTCCTACAACAAAGTGGAACGATGATTCTTCAAAGGATGACAAGGTAAGTATTTAAAATATCTGAAACTTTAGATCAAGATGATTCTGTGTGAAAAGGGATTTTTACGGATGGAATTAGATTGCTAGTTTACTTATGTTTGGAAGAAGAGAAAGTAAATCTGAGCAAGATATCGACACAAGGTGAAGTGGAAAGAGGTATAGAGTAGATATTCGAAAGATATTTTGTGGACAAGACCTGAAGGCCTTTGTAGAGACTGATTATAATCCTCTTCTGAGTGAATCTGAAAGTAAAAGAGAAGAAAGCCACCTTGATAATTCCTAGGTAACTTCACGGTATTCCCCCTCCCAGCCTGAAAATTCGTAGGAGCCAGAATTCAGTAATGGCCAGGGTGTTTGTTGGTTTCCTACTCCCCCTACCCCTCCTACCCTCCCTCCCCCTCGTCCCACAAGAAGATTTATGAATGATGATATTAAGCTACCTGGTTTTAAAGGAACTGGATTGGAAGATCCGAAGAAATTTTGGTTTTTATGCGAAGATGTATGGAAAACGAGGCATATCAATGATGAGAATATAAAGAAAGCGCAGATCCTTACAACGCTGCAAGATAGAGAATTGACATGGTATATGAATTATTCAACTAATAAGAACAGGACATTTGCAGATATTAAAACAACATTGGTAGGAGAGTTTATGAAGCCGAATTCTCAGTCGCAGTGCATCACCGAGTTGAAAGAAATCAAACAGAAACCTACTGAGTACGTTTGGGAGTTAGATCAGAGATTTAAGCTACTACTAGATTAGGTAAGCTTTGGCATAGCTTTGTAAAAACATCAAGAGTGGTTTATAGTTGCGGTGCTACTGCATATCAGATTTCCATTGATGAAACAAAAGGTAGGAACTCAAGTTGAAGCTCTGGAGATGGCGATGAAATTGGAAGCTTCACCAATAGGATATACTAATGCAGGCATGCAACATATTCAGAATAAGTTGGCGAACCTAACCCTACAGATACAAGATATCAAAAAAATCTAGGAACTTAGAGAAGAAGTATGGTGTACGAAGTGAAGATCGGAGGGCCACTCTAAAGAGAAATGTCCTATCTTCGGGGATTACATGGCTAGAGAAGCACCTAATCCCTTAAATGCAGGATATAGCCTCTGGTGCAAAATATGTAATGCTAGAGGCCAACATCATTCAGAAGACTACTACTTGTTACAGAAATATGTAAAGACACCAAGGAATATATATTGCAAATTTTGTAAATCAGTAGGACATGATGAGAGTAATTGTTGGGATTATGACCTAATGATGGAGCGTAGTTCTGACACTTATAGAATGCAATAAAAAGAGCATGGACATTAGGAAAATGGACAACATGATGGTTGACAGGGTTATCAAGGAAGAGGTCGAGATGGTGGAGCTGGTCAAGAATGTGGACAGATCATTTTCTATAAGTACGGGAAACCACATCATTTTGTAAGAGACTGGAAAAAACCCACAATGACATGTAAGTATTGTAATTCCTTTGACCATGTAATTGAATAATTTCCTATACTTATGGAGAATGTGAAAGAAAAAATGAACTAACATTTGACACATAATATTCAAATGATGACCGCTGAAAGGAGGACTAACGAACCTTGAGTTAATATTGTAACTAGAAGTGGAGCTGCGACCAGTAGTGATAAGGTGAAGGACAAGAAGGAATCTGAAGGTGCATGGGTTCTAAAGAATGTTGATAAAGCTCCTTTTTTTATATTCAGAAAGAAAAAGAAGCATTTATGGAAGGAAAGCGAAGTTTTATGGATGTTGGAGCTTCTACCTCTAGTGAACAACCAAATCCTGATCAGAGGAGTAACTACGATGAGTCATCAACTTCAATGTAGAACAGAGCTCCGACATAGGATCGAGCTCCGACATAAGACTGAGAGTTATAAAATCAAGTAAGTATTTTAAATACTTTTCTATAGAATTGCATGAAATTTTTAAGTAATCAAAAAGTCATAGAAGGGTTGTAGGATTTGATATATTCCTGTGCATCAAAAGAAACACTGTGAAGTGAGATGCACACAATAAATAATTTTCATCGACAGAGGAGAACCAAAAGAGAAATGCGGCTTAGTGCGTAGATAGGAGAATATGAGGTGGATCAATTTATTTTAGATCTGGGATCTGATGCTAATGTCTTGACGAAGCAAACATGGGAATTGATGGGTAAGTTGAAGCTACAATGGTCACCTATTCAGTTAAGGATGGAAAATCAGCAAAATATCTTCCCTATGGGAGGACTATTAGGTGTCACAGTGGATATTGAAGGAGTTAGCACTAATGTTGATTTTGAAGCAATAGATATTGTCAATGAAAGTAACCCTTATCCTACATTTCTTAGAATTTATTGGGCATTTGAAAATATGGCCATAATTAATCCGAAGAAGAGACAGATGATATTTGAAGGAAAAAATATGAGAGTAATTGTTGCCTTGGATCCATCAGAAGGAGTAAGATACATTGAACCAGTCATAGAAGAATATTGTGCAAATGGCATAGGAAATATCTATCAAATGACAATGAGGGTACAAGATTAGGTTAACCCTAATGTAGAACGAAATTTGGGTTAGGAGCAAGATGGTTCTTGTATTTTTATGATTTAATCCTGATAGGTGATGAGCGGATCATAAAATCTTGCAAAGATGATCTTGCAAGATAATTTAAGATGAAGGACATGGGGATCTTGCACTATTTCCTTGGATTGGAAATATGGAAAAGAGATGGGGAGCTATTTGTACCCCGGGATAAGTATGCCAAGGAGATTCTAAGGCAGTTCCACATGGATGGTAGCAAACCCATGGAGACTCCTCTTGCAGAAAATTGGAGGAAGGAGGATGCTACTTCAGGCGAAGTAGTGGATGCTACTATTTACAGGCAACTTGTGGATTCACTCGTACATTTGGTGAACACATAACCTGACATATGCTACATAGTTAACCAACTGAGCCAAGCTATGGTTAATCTGACCAAACTCTTTTGGAAGGAAAGGAAGCATGTGTTGAGATATATCAGGGGAACTAAAGAGTATGGATTATGATACAAATGGATAGAGGGAGTGATGCTTCAAGGCTTTCTGATGAATATTGGGCAGGGATTCCATCCGACATGAAGAGCACATAAGGAGGAATCTTCAGCATAGGATCAAAAACATTTTCTTGGTACAATAGTAAACAAAGATCAATTGCACTCAATTAAGTAGAGGTAGAGTACATGGCGGCCAGTCAGATAGCATGCAAGGCCATCTGGATGAGGAATATACTTGTTGGTTTGTTTGGTCAACAAATGGATCTGACGGTGATACATTGTGATAACCAGAGTTTCATACTCTCAGTTAATCCAGTATTCCATGACAAGTCCAAGCATATTGATATCTGGTATCACCATCTCATATATTGAGTTCAAAGGAGGTTTATTTCATTAGAGTACATTCCCACGGAGGAGCAGGATGCAAAAATCTTGACGAAGGTGCTGGAAAGAAGCAAACTCAAATTCCAAAGAGACAGGTTCGAGTTAGTAGATAATCCCTTTCTTTTTTAGAGGGAGTGTTGAAATGGAACCATAAACCGGGGCTTCTGATTTATTTTTCCCTTAATTAAATTGGAAGAGAATTTGTAATTTCATCTCATAACAACTTGTATTAGTTAACTAAGTCAGGATCATTGAGTTAGCTTAGGAAATTCAAGTTGATGGTCTAAGAGGATGCATGTAGAGTGATTCCATGTTTTAAGGGGGTCTAGTTGTAGTTATGCATGATTTTTAATTAGGTAACTCAATTAATTGAGTTAAAATTAGTTTAACTAGTTATAACTGAGTGATGAGCTAGAGATAGGTCTAGTGAATTAAATTTGATTTCATTCATAATGATTGATCAATCAGTTAACTGATAATTCACTATAAATAGATATTTCATGTCAGTTCTGAGGAAGGCCTAGTTGAGACAAAGGTTAAGGGAAAGATAACTATCACTTGTACAATTAGAAATTGTACAGTTCAGTTATAGAGTCAGTTGGAGGCCTAGGAAGGATTTTGATATCAAGGCAAAGGATTTTCCCTTTTAACGGGGATTTAATTCCTCAAGGAATGCGTGAGCAAGAAAGGCTGAGCAGAGGCAGAGAATCAGATAATTATTTGTCCGATTTTTTGTAGATCAGTGTGAGACAGTTGGCAGACTGCAGGAGTTCTCTCGAGAGAGAAAGCATTGTATTGTTTCATGATCCTTGCATTTATAGAATATAAAAAATAGCGAGATTTTAGGTAGTGTTCTTTCCCCATAAACATCTTGTGTTGTGCGATTAATTTTCTCTTTCTCTTACTTGTTTATTTGATTATGCGATCGTGTTTCGTTTCTGCAAATTATAGAAGGATTCAATATCTTGTTTTAGTACAATATAAGATCAGATTGAATCCCATTATTAGATTTTCTACATTGCATGCATCAAATAGTAAGTTAATACATCCATAAGTAAAAAGAAAATAATCCTCATATAATAGATTTTGGATTTTAAGTACAATTTTACCATATTTGTTACGACAAACTTTCTAATGGAATATCCATGCCAAATTATGGATCAAGTAGAAGGTTTGTATGTTTACCTAGACTAGGACAATGGAGAGCGAGTATAGTGATAGATCAAAGGTTAAGATAAATTATTTCTTCCATAGTCCATATTTTCCCCTAAAATAAGGGCTTAAGTTAAGTATGTGATCATAATAAAGAATCCTTCACACACATGTCATCAAGGCTTAGTCCTAAATTTTGGGTTGGAAAGTAGTGAAAATATATGGATATAGTTCTATAAATTCAACTATGACAAGTTCCTCAAGAAATGAGGGGAATACAGGGAGACCCAAGATTAATAGATCCACTAAAAAAATTGACATTGAGGAAGTTCCTTGGGAAAATTAGAAGAAACATAGGATAATGAAGTTTTACCAAAGGATGTTTGGGTCAAATAAGTTGGAGCCACATCAAGGGATTCAGTTTCGGAGATGATTGTGGTTGATTCTAAGAATGGGGATGTGATGGCATGTATTCAATGGGGTATTCAATGAAGGAGATTGCAAAACTAGTGAAGAAACTGTATAACTACTATGAGTACGACTCCCTCTCATAGATCATTGTTTCATTTTTTTTATGCGTAACATAATCATTTGATTTGAAAATGTAGGCATTTATAAAAATGCATATATAGATTTTAAATAGATATTTTTTTTTTTATAGAAATGATATTCTTTTCTATTTTTATTTTTTTATGTGCATGTATTGTTAAATGTAAGGCTTTATCCTTTTTCTACACCTTCTAACTTTTAATTATCTAATTATTTCTAAAAATTATTATATAAAAAATAAATACATATCTAATTCTAAGAACTACCAAAATTTATGTTATTTTAAGTTCTTAGAGGTATTCCCTAAATTATATGGCTCTCTTCATCTTATTGATTTTAAAAATACAAAAATATATTATGATTATTCTTTAGATAAACAAAATGATTAATATGACCTATATAAGTTTACAATTTTTTTAAAGTTTTATAAGAAACATTACCTTATATTTCATATAATGATGATGATAAAATCCATTAAGATCACAAATATTTTAATGAACCTTAATAAAGTATTATGTTATTTGTTATTCTTTAAAATTTTATTTTTTATGCTTGAAAAACATTAAGAAATTTGTTCCAAGATTACCATAATTTTGTTGAGTTAAAAGGTCAAAAAAGTTAAGAGTGTGACAAATATTTTAAATTTAGATCTAATATGAGTGTATGACAGACAATATAAAACGTATTTTTTATATTCAATCATCTTAGTGTCACATAGGTGAAAGACTCTTCCACCCCAAAGGGTTTTAGGAGTTTAGTAACATCTAATTTTACTATGGAGTTCATGAGAATTTGTTTTTATTTTAGAAATGTTTATTTTCTTCTTTATAGTATTCAAGACAAAGAGCTACTTTTTATTTTCAAGATTGGGTTGAACACCTCTTTATAATATCTCAATTTCTTTTTTCCGTATACCTCTTATCACACCACAATTTCTCCTTAATCTCAGAGGTAGTTTTTTTTTTATATCATCCTTGTTCTAAAAAGTGATCTCTTCCTTTATCACCCAATGGTCTATCCAAAAACGAGCATATGTATGCCATCCCCTCTTGATTCGAAGGTGATTTTAGCTATAGTTTAATGCAATTTTAGGAATCCTCTTGTCTTCCATGGTGTTCAACCTCTTCTTATACATTAGATATCTGGTTATATCCTTGCTCTCAATGGAGGAAAGACTTGCTTCAATAAGGAAGATAATATAGGGTGTATCTCCTTTAATTTTGAAATTATAAGTTATAAATTGCATTTGGATTGATTATATATTTCTCGATGACCTTATGGAGATACTACATCCCCAAACCTCATATCCACATAAGATAATATGAGAATGGGATTTTATTTTTATCCCATATTCAAAGATATAGTGATTTACAATTGTTTTGAAGTTCATAATAAACTTTTCGCCCTCCATTATTCCTTTTAGAAATGTTATAATTCTGATTGAGATTATGATCGATATTGAATATGATATATTGGAAGTAAGACACTTCCTTTAAGTTATTGTTGTCATCTACAAAAGTTCCATATGTGGTCTTGTTGGATTTAATTATCATGCCTTTTATTTTGTCGGTATTAATAGTTAGACTCATCTTGGAACAATATTAATTGCTAGTAAAAAGTAAATTTTGTTATTAAAAAGAATTTTAATTTTAGTTGTTTAAGTCGATTTTCATAAAGAAAATTTATACACATTATAGGTTAGTTATATCTCCTACATTCCATCTTTGAAGTATAAAATGTACCTCCTAAGATAAATAACAAAACAGTAATTAAATAATAATTATAATTATGAGTTTTTAAGAGGAAAAAAATACATTTTAATTGTATTTTTAACTTGTCTTCTAATAAGTTTACTCAAATATCAAGTACAAGATCTAGTTGGACGTGAAACTATATTTTTCATCCAACTAGTGTCCACACTCAATATTTGATTAAACCTATAAGGATAAAATCCTAAAATATTATTAAAAATGACAGCTTTCTACTTATTCCTCCAAAAATATTTACCCATGGGATGAGATTCTTTTAAAATTGATTTTGATAAAGCATTTTTAAATTTTTAAATTCATTTTTTACCTCAAAAATTTCCATATATATATATATATATATATATATATATATATATATATATATATATATATATATATATATATATAATATCGTTTTTAAAATTAAATATACAAAATTTTCCCAAAATACATTTAAAATTTAAAATTTATTTTTTTCAAGGTAATATATATCTATATATATATATATATATATATATATATATATATATATATATATATATACATACATACATACATACATATAATTAAGAAAATACAAACCTCAATTAAATTTCCATGCTTAATTATACCCATCTACAATTCCTAATCATATCTATAAAGTCTAACTAGTGATATAAATGATCAGATATATCTATAACCTTAATATCAATAAAGCTTAAATGCATCTTAAAAGCTTAATTATTAGTTATGCCATGGTATAACTAGTCCCTGCCTTGTCAAGGAGTATAACATTTGCCTCAAGATCAAAGTGCATTGACTTTGCATTAGTTTCATGTGTTTTTGCAATTTTAACCAAAGTTTCAAGAAAATGCTTAATATTTCTATTTTCCCATAAATTCAAAAATATTTTTCAATTTTTCTAGAAACATTTTTTCTAATTTTCAATTGGTTGAGTGAGGATGGGAGATAATTCCCCTAGTGCAAGCCTTTTTATTTCCATTATTTCTCAATTTTGACGATTCATTTGAAAATATAAAAAAATAATAATTTTATGAGTGGTCGTTTCGTCGGTGAGTGCCCTCACAATGACATTAGCACTATTATTTTACTTCTCTGCTCAATGATGTCAGAACTAACATGGTTGCAAGTCCTTTATGTAGGCAAAGGGGGGGGGGGACTGACACTATTATGCTACTGCTCTGCCAAACGATGTGAGCAATGAGTCCAATTAATATTATTAGGGTAGATATTTCACTATACGGATGAAGCTTCCTCTACACAGTGAAGGATCTACACAAGGAAAGCTTTAAAGAATATTTAGAATCACCCCTTCGACTATGGGCATGCTCACACATTCATATGTTAAAATATTGTTGAATTGTGTGCACTTTATGTAAAAGTGCATGTAGTTGATGGAGAGGTTAGCATTAACTCAAATGTGAAAGGGTCTTATAATAGTTCATTGTTGTTTGGTTATTCTTCATGCTTTTAATACTATTGAAAATTGTCTGGTCCTATGAATTTTCCATCCATTTTTCTTTTGGTAATCACATCCTTTTCCTGGTTCATTCGATCTCTAAAGCTCTAAAACATGACAGTGTGAAAATTTGTTGTTTATGTTACCTTTTCCAATGAGATTAGGGCATATGTTATATGTTCAAGTTGAAGTTATTATTTGGAGCTTGAATCTTGCATCATACATATTCTCTAAGGTTCTCGTTAGAGCTAGTAGCATACGTTCACTTTCGTTGGCAATTTTTATGGAAGGGATAATGGAAGGCCCTTGATATGAAATATCTTGCACTAATTCATAGTCAGTGAGTTTGCCAATTTTATTGAAAATGTTCATATTTTGGAAAAATTTAATGAGCTTCCATATCAGGGTTGGACCTCATTTCACTATGACTAGACCTCGGGAATTTAATATGGGAATTATTATATGAAAAATATGGCCACAATATGTCATATGCGAAGGTCAAAATTATGCTTGTGTCTCATAAAATTCTAAATGTAACATCCCTCGTAAAAATTCATGTAAAAAATATATATAAGACCACCGTTGATGGGACACGTATCCCAAGCTGAATTGTGGGAAAAAAATCATAGCAAGTGTTCATTTCGATTATTATGGCTAAAGGAAATTGGAAATGGAAATGGAAAAGACATTGGAAAGGCATGAGGCATTAATTGGCATTTTATTTATGAAAATAGTGGAAAATAGGAGAAAATGAAGGTGAAAGGTTGCATGTTGCATGTGAAGAGGAAATTGAAGGAAAAAAATGGAAAATGAAGAAAACAGAGGCCTCACTAATAGAAATGCTTATGAGGATCAATGTGTAAACTTTTGTCAATGCATTTTTGGAGCTCTCTAATTATTCTCCCTCTCTCTCTCATACTCTTGGATACTTAGAGTTCTTTTGGAGCACTCTTGCAGAGTGTGGATACTTGGTGATTTAGAGAAATAAGGAAAAGGAAGAACAAGAAAGCATCGGTGGACATTAGGATCGGAAACTATAGCGTGATTTTATTGCAGGTACCGATTTGCATGTATGTTTTCCTCACTAGTTTTGGCATGCATGGGTATGCATGTGGATTTTCATAGCCTTGCCATTTCCTCGACAACCATGGTATTGTGGGTTTAATACCATTGATTTTTTTTTGGTTGGTTCTCATGATTCCTTTAGTTGTGGGTTGAGTTATGAGTCCCTAGAAGCCTTGGTTGGACAAATTCTCTGGAAGCCATAAGTGGGTTGAGTTACTAATCCTGGAAGCCCTCGTTGGACAAACACTCTCAAATCCCTATAATAGTTGGGATTGAGTTACTAGTCCTAGAAGCCCTAGTTGGAACAAACACTCTAGAGCTCTGGAATAAATTGGATAGAGATCAATCCATGATGGTTAGTGATTTTCGACCGTGAGGTGGAATCATTGGTTTGGGGGTTGAGACGGTTTGGTATTTGGAGCCCTGGTTTGGTGTTGATTGAGTTTTTTTGGTAAAGTCCCACATTCTTGCTTGGAATATGGCACAGGGGTGATTAACTGAAGTTAGACTTGGCTCAGCCAATCTATGGTCGAGTGGAATGTGGAAGTCCCATCTCTGGTTGTTTTTTACATTCACTAATGAAGAGCTCATTCCTTTGGTATTCAGTATGAAAATGTATTGGTTTATGTATGTATTTATTTGTTGTTATATCCATTGTATTCATGGTGTTATTATGTTTTTTATAAGCATGTATTTGATCAATGATGATGTATGGCTCTATCTATGTTTTTACTTGTAAATTAATGCACAATGTATCCATGGTAAAATAGACTGTATTGTAGCTTATGATGTAGGGGAGCAATGCATCTTAGCTATTCTCATATTTGTTAGATACCCCCATGTTTAAATTTGTTTTGTATACCTGTAGATGCAATGTTTGTGACATGTTTTACGAAATTCTTGTCATGGCTAGGAGGGTCCATATGAGTTCCTGATGATGTGATTGCTTCTATACCTTTTTTTTAATGTTATTTAAACTCTCATAAAGTTTCATGAAGTTCTGGGCAGTGACCTGGGATTTGGGGCTAAAAAGGTGGCACGAATCTAGGAGTTGCAGGCACAAAACTGACTTTTTTTGGCCCTGGTTGTGACCTTGCCTTGGCATGCCCATGGATACAGGTTTCTATCCACTCCCTTTCCCTTAAATTCCCATGAATAAAGCTCAAATTAGTCAAAAATCAGTCCCCGTTCAAGGTTCAGGGGTCTGGGAGGTTGGGTTACCTCCTGGAGGTGTTGTTGATGCAATGTAAGTTTTTTTTGTCAGGTTTCCATCGGCTTCACTTTCTTAAGGTTATATAGGAGATTGAATCTCATATTAGTAGCCTCTCATTGCATGTTTACCCCAATTGGATGATTACTTGGGTAGATGTGGGAAGAGGGTGTTACAGAGTGGTATTAGAGCATGGTTCAACTCTCGTACGAATGGGTGGTGTGTGGATAATGCATTTATGTAGGTTGCATATGCGTTTAGTATGTTTGTGGTCTATATGTTCTTGTTGCATCTATGTTGCATTGGCCATGGTGGTGTCGCCATGGAAGTGTTGATGGTGTTGTTGTCAACATGTTGTCATGATTGTATGACTGGTTATGTGTTGCTCATGCTTGTGTATTGTTCGTGCGCACTTGTTTACATATTGTTACATATTGTTACATATTGTACATGCATTGCTTGCTTATGCTAGGGGTACATATTGGTCATGCTTTGGTGTATCCATGTATGCTTTCTTGTGTGATGTCATATGTTGAACATGAATTGGTTGTTCATGATTGGTTATACATGTCAAGTGGGTGCATATGGTCAAGTTTTCATTGGTATGGTCAAAGGTTGTTGTGCATAAGGTCATTATATGAAATTAGGTCATCATGATGATATTGGTATGTTATGATGCTAATGTTTTGCATGAATGTATGTAATTCATGGTTGTTGTAAGCATTAGGGTTACACATGTATTTTTCATTCTATTATTATTATGGTTACATGTATGATAAATGTTGGTTGATCATTGTAGTCATATGAATTATGGTTATGTGTACGCCTCTCATTATTTTGATGTTATGATAGATGTTAGTTGACTAGTGTGATCATACGTATATGTTTGGTTAGTCAGACATGTTATTAACTTGATGATTATGTTTTATGTTGTTGATGAGCATGTTATATGTTAACTTGTTGTGTTATATGTTAGTTAACTTGATGATTAGGTTTACTACATTAAGATCATGATGTTATGTGTATAATGCTAATTTAGATTTCCCTATGTAGTTTGTTATGGTTATGACATTCAGGTATGAGTTGACCTAATTATGATAGTGTGTTGTATTATGTCTAGACTGGTTGTGCATATAACATAGTTACCAATCAAATGGGAACTATTATCTCAAAACGGGAACTCTATCCCAAAAAGACTCAAAAAACATGAAAAAACGCCCCAAAAACAAAAAATGTGTATTCAAGAACGCATTTGGTTTTTTCTCAAGGTCAAATTTCAACATTTTATAAAATTATGCTAAAAACGAAATTGTTTCTTGAAAAAGGGATTGAAAAACACCCTCGAAACAAAACAAGTTGATGCTGGAATAACAAAAAAAAACATTGTGTCACGCGTTTGACACATTGTAACAATGGAATTAAATACAACATATTAGGACATTGAAAAATCGTAAAATTATAAAATTTTTGATACATGATGTTAAAGGTAAACAAAATCATGTCTGAAGGCCTTATCATTTCGAACAATTTCCATCCATGTTGTTAAAGATAAAATATCTTGACTCTAAAAAACCCTAAAATTGTAATCGTTTTCAACCATAACATTAAAGATAAAATTTCATAGTGCATAAAAACCTTAATGACAAGTTGTGATTATCAAGTTTTTAAATCTTAAGTTTTCAACATACTTGAACCATGAAATTATGGAGAAATTATATGACTCAAACAATTTTTAAAAATGAACAAATAAATGAAATATTTATTATTCCAAGAGTAATTTTAATTTTAAAGGATAAAAATATATCTCTTTTCAAATCTTAGCCTAAGACAAATTTAAATCTAAATGCAACCAAAACCTAAAAATCAACCATCAAAACAAAGTGTCCCCTTTCAATGAGGCATATAATTTTAAATTTTTTTAAAAGTATCTTATACCAAATGGTCACAATACATAATATCATGGTAATATCACTACATAATCTAAAAATTCAACATTAATTTCTATTTTCTTTTTTACTTTTAATCAAAATATCAGCATTCGTATATTGAATATAACATAAATTATTTTTTTAATTCATTGTTGCACTGTGGATATTCTAAAGAGATGAATTCTTCATAATCAAAACATATAATCCAACAAACATAGAAATGCCTCATAAATTCATGAAAAATCATATGGAAGTCAAAATATTTATTTCAAGTTACCATGCAAACATCAATTACATAAAAGTGTCTTAGATAGTTATTCAAAATCAACCATAGGTTCTGGCACACCATCAGAACCTACATCTTCAGATGAATGACTCGATGCAGATGAAGATGATCCATATTCTTCTCTTTTATCAACTAGTGCTCCATCTGAGTCAACATGCATGCCCACCATTTTAGAGTTCAAATGTCTTATAGATCTACGGTTACATTCTGCACAGTCCCATCTCAGTAGTAATTGTTCTGGTAGAAATTTCTTCAAAATGTTTATGCTCTTCAACCGAAGAGTTCCTCTCTTTGTCAAATTGAATTCATACACAAGTATGTCAACATCCTCCAATTTTAAGACATCTGTGTGGTGACGATTTATATTTGTGCCCTTTCTTTTTCTCTTTTTGCCAATTTTTTTTTCAACTACTTTGTATGGTTTGTACACACCATTGAAAGGGTGGGTACTTGTGGCATACCAGTGTACATCAATAGTTGTAATATCTTAATTTTCATTAATGAACTTTATAACCTTGGCAATCCAGAATGGATAGCCAAGTGGATCTTCATCTGCTAACACTTCTATCATGCAACCCTCCTTAACATCTTGCACATAACCCCTGTAAAGTTCTTCCATGGCTTCACGTTGTGCAAGTGATTTTCTAGAACCAATATAGATTTCTCTTTCCTCTACCTATGGAGAATTAATAATAGCTTGAGACTGTGTTGTTCAACAATATGTGTTTCCTCATGTTCATTTTTCATATTTTTTGGCCAAAAAAATGGAGTCTTCAAAAGCGTATCTTCATTTATTGATCTTGAAATCATATCACTTTGATTACTGAAAAAAGACTCCCACCAAACTAAATCAACAACATGAAAGTACTCATATGTATCTATAATACATATTTTAATTTCCTCCAGACATTCGGAATAATTTATGTCTCTCTCATGCCTTCGTGGATTATAAATTATATCAACTGACTGTAATCACAATATCTTTGATGAAAATATTGGACGCTTTGGAATGAACTTCAAAAATGTTAAACCTAATGATGGCCCCCATTCTGAAATAGTTGAATACTTCTTGCCCCATATAAGTGTTATCCCATCAATTTTTTTGATACGAAATTGATGTTGGAAGCTAATGACGTTAAGTTGTTCAATGCATTTCTCCTCACCATGTGATCCCAAAATAAACCTTTGCAAGTCAATAGTTTCTTCCAACACATGAAAAATAGGCTTTGGAATGTAGGATTTCTTAATAAATTCAATTAATGATGCCAGGCTCCCAACACCTTTCCTCCTCAATGTTACTGAAAAACAACTAAACATTTGATCAATATGATCATGAGTATGCCCAACAAGAAGGAAACCAACCTTTATCTTTTTAAAAATTCCCAATTCAACGAGCATGGTTAGATACCCAAAAAGAAATTTTTTTTTCATGGCTTGTGTTTTCTAATTGTACATACAGAACTTCAGGAAGAATACCACACCAATGATTAACCACATCATGGATTATAGTTATGGTCAAATTTGCATCATTATGAATATTTGGAGATGTGAAGAAAACCCTTGGAAACATCTTCTCATTAAAGACCATATAACCAACCAAGTGAAACTGAATGAAATTTTCCTCTTGTAATTCTTTTGGCATGCAGAAAAAATGTGGTAGAAGTGTTTTATTTTGGTCCATACCATCAATTATCAAACCCATATATTTATTTGGATTATCATAACACTTCTTTCGATGTTTTTACAACTTTTTCCTTTCACTTGCTTGATGCTTGCGATGCTCTTGAAGTTCTTTGACAACAGAATCTGTACATAAAATAAAAGAAACATATGAATAAATATATTTTCATAGTTGATAACTATCCAATTTTAAAAAATAATGTTTTGAACGCATACCTCTTTCTGCCCCTTGACATTTATCTCTTTTTTCTTTAAGAGAAGCACATGTGCTGCAAACCCCCATCCTTGTCTTCTTAGGAATACGAACATTGTTGAATTTGTTTTTCCATACCCTTGTAAAATATGAATATGTAATAAAATTTCCAACTCCTTCAGCAGCTTCTACATAATATTTGTATAAGCTGAATATTTCTCGTCTCGAGAAATTATCTGGAATATGTGTTGTGTCTTTATTTGGCATACACTCTCCATGATTTGAAAATAAGTCTGTCATCCATGACCTAGCAGTATTTTCTAACTGCCCAACCTCCCGTTTATAACGTACTTCTAAATAATATGTGGGATCCTTTTCCAGTTTTTCTTGAATTCTTGACAAATGGAAATTACCAATTGAATGCAACCCACTAAATAGATTGCCCTCTAGTGTAGATTGCATGCAACCCACTAAATATGAATTTTGCATGCTTTTATTCATTGACAAATATCTTTTCCTTTTCTCCAAAGCAGAGTTGAAATCCACATGTTTCAAGCAATCCCTTTGACAACATTCACTTGAAATCAAATGAACGATAGAACTTATTTTTGTGAGATATGTTGTCCTCACCATTGTATAACTTGAATGTTTTGGATTGATATGAAAAGGTCTACTCCTACTCCTAGTTACAATATTTGCTTGCAATAGCTTTATCATTCCATTATCCTTTGTAAAAGAAATTTCATCACCGTAGGAGGAATATTATCCCCACTATCATCATTCTCAACATAGTTAAGAAATTCATCAACATCATTGCCTGGAAATTATTCATTACCATCCTCACTTGAAGAAAAAATTTCACAAGAATCATATGTGTTTTTGTAACCCTGACTTAGATGAAATTCTTCACCATCTTGATCCATGCTTTCAAATTATTCCCCAGGAGGATTCAATTCTTCATCACCGTGAGTGTCTTTGAAACGGTCACTTAGAGAAAATGAATTATTCATATATGTGCCTCTAAAATTATCATTTGCAAAAAAATCTTCATCCTCCCCTTCCTGGTGCTCTCATAATACATGGGATTAGGCCTAAGTGGAAGCTTTGAATATGTATTCACTAGAATTTCTTCATCCCACCACTCCCCTTCCTCACTGGTGCTCTCACAATCCTTAGGATTAGGAATAAGCGGATGCCTTGAATCTATATTTATTGAAAATTCTTCATCCCCCCCTTCATCGGTGGTGCTCTTATAATCGTTACGATTAGGATGATGTGAAAATTTTGACTCTGAAAATTCATCCCCCTCTTCATCAGTGGTGCTCGCATAATCCTTAGGATTAGGATGAAGTGGATATTTTGACACTGCAAATTCTTCATTCCCCTCTTCATCAGTGGTGCTGGCATAATCCTTAGGATTAGGACAAAGTGGATATTGTTGCATACTTTCAATGGATCTTGCTACATGCAAAATGAGAAATACATTAAAAACGTGATTGCAATAATTTTTTTTCATGTATTTCTCATTTTTAGTGTAGAAGGGTCCATCAAAAGTGTGCAACATGGGTACTCCTTGGATGAGGAATTACCCTTTGGTTCCGTTGTGGATCATTTTCATATCCTTTCATTTTCAATTCTTGAAAATATAAAAAAAAATAGAAAATTGTTGAAAATATGTTAAAGTATTAAAATTCTTATACTTTAGCATAAAAAACATTTATGTTGATATATTGGAGTTAAAAGTTTAAACACTTTAAACTTTATGAAAGTGGGTTCCGCATTCATGTTTAAAGATCGATCAATTTGTTGGGCAGAAAGCATTGATGGTTTAAATTCTTATCAAAAGGCTAACCCGCGGGCACAACCAACGCACGAGATAATAAGATGAGTGCCTCCACAGTTGATTCGGTTGACTACGAGGAAAACAGAGATGAACGGTGGAGATTGAGTGCAGGGGCACCAACCAAAATTTTCCTCCGTACCTCGAGACCCCTCGCAGTGACGTAGGGCGCTGAGTTGTTCACAGCTGTCTTCCACGTCGGGTGAAATCAACGACTTGTTGGCGCGTCATGTAAGCATTAAATTTTATGGTCGCGCCACCTATTTAAACAAAATTCGCATTGTTTTTCAAATCATTTGTGATTAGTAATGGCCAAAGTGTCCTCAGACACGTAATTTTATTAATCACAAAAAAAACAATTACGTTGGAATTATGCAAGAGTTTACACCTGAACAACACAATCACTCTTGCAATGAGCTATTTATAAGCTCAATGTCCTAACTTCCACTAATTTTGGATCACTTATTAAATAACAAGTGTCCAATTACATTAAATGAGCTTTTAACTATTCTACTAACTTTACTCCTAACTTAGAGCCTAGGAAACGACTATTTTCTAGAGTCCTATTTTTTTAATAACAAATTTCTATTTCTAAGTATCTCAAAGATTTATTAAATATTCTAGAATAATAATTATTAATTTAATATCTTAAATTAATAATTATTTTATTCAAACATTATAACCTATGATAAAATTTATTTTGGATCATCTAACATTCCCCCCTATGATCCAAAGATACATTACAACAGATACCAAGTTCATCCCTGAACTTAGTAAATTTTATTCTGCCAAGAGGTTTCATGAAAATGTCGGAGGTCTGATCTTCTGAAGGGAAATACACTGGCTTGATGACGTCCTTTGCAATGAGAGATCTGATATGATGATACTAGGTGTCCACATGCTTTTCTTTGAATGAAAAACTAGATTATTGGTAATCTTTATTGCTTACTAATTGTCGATAAATAACGAAGTAGCTTCTGTTGGAGAAATTCCCAAGTCCTGTAAAACTAGATGTAACCAAACAATCTCACATGTTGCTTCCCATGCTGAAATGTACTCTGCTTCTGCTGAAGAAGTGGCCACTCTAGTTTGCTTCTTGCAACTCCAGGAAACTGCAGCTAACCCCATGTTTATTAAGTAACTTGAGGTTGATGCCCTATCATCAATACTTCCAGCAAAGTCGGCATCTGAAAATCCACCAAGTACAAAATTTTTAGTCTTTTTGTAAAGAATACCAAAATATTTTGTTCCTTGGATATATCTAAGAACTCTTTTGGCTACATTCCAGTGGCTATCTAGTGGTTCCTACATAAAACGTGAAATAATATTGAGTGCATAAGATAGATCAGGACGAGTGGTTGTCAAATAAATCAAACTGCCAATCAACTGTCTGTAAGTAGTGTTGTCCACCTTTTCCCCCCCCCTTCAAATTTTGAAAGTTTTAAGTTTTGTTCCATAGGGGTAAGGACAGGCTTACAATCTTGCATTACAAATTGCTGAATAATTTTTGCGGCATACTTACACTGAGAAATGAAAATATGATGTGGGCGCTGGAAGACTTCAACTCCAAGATAGTAGTGAAGTAATCCCAAATCTGTCATTTTGAAGCCTGCTTGTAACTCCTTTTTGACTTGTGCAATATGATCATCATGGTTGCCAGTAATGATCAAATCATTGACATACATAATGAGAATGACCAGATGTTTTCCCTGTTGGCGCACATACAAAGTATCATCAGATTCACTTCTTTGAAAACCAACTTTTTGAAGGTATTCATCCATCTTTGCATACCAAGCTCGGGGAGCTTATTTTAATCCATATAAAGCCTTGATTAATTTTCAGACTTTGTGTTCTTGCCCTTCAACTTCAAACCCTGGTGGTTGTGTCATATATACATCTCCCTGTAAGTCCCCGTTGAGAAAAGCACTTTTGACATCCATTTGATGAACTTTCCACCCTTCTGAGCGGTTAATGCAAGTGTTAATCTGATGGTGTCCCATTTAGCTGTAGGTGCAAAATTTTCTTCATAATCAACGCCTTCCTGCTGCGCAAAACCTTTAGCGAAAAGTCTTGGTTTATACTTGTCAAGTTCACCATTTTGGTTGTACTTAACTCTGTAAACCCATTTGCACCGTATGGGTTTAACATTTGGAGGACAATCAACTAGTTTCCAAGTGTGGTTATCAATTACTGCTCGATATTCATCAATCATGGATTTTTGTCATTATTTATGTTTGATTGCTTCTTTATATGTGGAAGGTTCAGTAAAATCATGTGCTAGCAAGGCGAAAGTTTCTTCACTTCTGTGTTTCTGTCTTGTTCCTGTTTTATTTTGTTCATCAGGCTTTACATCTTTCAATAGTTGAACTGCCCATTTTGGAAGTTGTTTCTCACTTGTTTGAGATTCTGAGAAGTCCCCATCATTATAAAGAGGATTAATGTAAACTGATGTTCGTCGTTCAGGTGGTGAATCTGGAGAATCACTGTCAGAAGAACTGCTGCTGCTTGGAGATGCTGATGAACTGCTAGAAGAGCTAGATTATTTTGTTGAAGTAGATGGACTGGATGACTCATCTTCAGAGGAAGGAAAATCAAGTTCATACCAATTTGGTGAAGTTGGCTGACTTTGCATATTTCCTTTCCTTTTACTGCCCTTAGTTTCTAACTTGTGAAGAAGAATTTCAATTTCTTCAGCACTCTTACTCTCTGTTTCATCAAAAATGACATCCCTGCTCACAATAAATTTTCAATTTGTCAAAAGATGATACCCTTTCTTTTCATCTGAATAGCCAATCATTGTGCATTTCAAACTTCTTGAATCAAGATTAATTCTTTTTTCTTTGGGAACTAAGGCATAACAGATGGATCCAAAAACGCGAAGATGTTTAACTTTAGGTTTGAAACCAAACCAAGCTTCATAAGGGGTGATTCCGTCTAAAGAAGCAGTTGGATATCTGTTTCTTAGATAGACAGTTGTATGGATTGCTTCTGCCCAATATTTTGGACTTAACCCTTTGAAAGTTAACATGGATCTCGCCATGCCTAACAATGTGCAATTCATCCTTTCTACAACTCCATTTTGCTATGGAGTGTAAACATTTGTAATATGCCTTTTGATGCCATTTTCACTGCAATAAGTTTTGAATTCATTTGAATTGAATTCTCCCCCATTATCTATCCTGAGAGTACCTATATTTTCTTTGACCTCATTTTCAACAAGTTGTCGAAAAATTTTAAACTTCTCAAATGCTTCTAACTTTTTTTTCAAGAAGTAACCCCAATTCATTTGGCTGAAATCATCAATAAATAGTAAGAAATATTTGCAACCACCTAATGAAGTTTGTAGTGGACCACACACATCACTGTGAACTAGTTGCAGCAGCCTGTTTGTGAGCCATGTAATTGTTGGAAAACTTTCTCGACTCTGTTTGCCATAAATGCAGGCTTCACATTTCGCATTTTCCTTGTTGAAAGTTGGAAGTCCTTTAACCATCCCTTGTTTCTGCAATTGAGAAAGACTATCAAAATTCAAATGTCCATATCTTACATGCCATAATCTTATAGGTGAAATTCCTGTAGTAACTGCCCCTACAAAATCAGAATGCCTTGGAATAATTGTCCCTTTCATCCTTAACAGTTTTTTGTCTTCATATCCTTTCATTACTATTTGGAATTTCTGTTTGACTGAATTAATCTTAACTAAGCCATATTCCATAATTATTTGATGTCCTTATTGTCGAATCATGACCAAAGACAACAAATTTTTCTTGAAGGTGGGTACATACCACACATTGGAAATCAATTTTTCTCCAATGTCAGGGAGAAAAACTTTAACTGCACCTTTTCCATAAGGCGTATGTTTTGTATCATCTGCTAGAAAGATGGAATTAAGATGGCACTCTTGAAAATTCCAAAAGAAATCTCGTCTACAGGTCATGTGTTGAGTTGCTCCTGAATCCAAAATCCAAGCATCTTCATAATCACTCTTAATATAGGAGGAAAGTTGGATTGCTGGTGAAGAAGTGAAGACATATTCTGAGTCATTATCATCTTGATCTTGATTATTTGCAAATTGTGTTGAAGGCTGTTGAAACTTAGAAATTTTATTGATAGATGTGCGGCAATCTGAAGCATCGTGACCAACTCTGTTACATCGCCTGCAAACAATTTGACTCAAATCGATGCCTCTTCCTTGAGACTGTCCTCTGCCTTGAGACTGTCCTCGACCTTTGCTTTGTCCTCTGTTTTGAGATTGTCCTCTCCCTGGATTCTGTCCTGTGCCTCTGTTTTGATTGTTGCCTCTGCCTTGAGAATTGTTTCTTTCTGAATTGGAGCCTCTGTTGGAGTTGTTTCCTTTGTGTTGACTGCGACCACGACCTTGCGCTGCTTGATTTTGATTAAAATTACCTTTTCCTTTGTTTCTGGAATTGTCAGCTGAGGAGTTGCTAGTACTGGCCTCTGTGAGAAAAACATCTTCACCAACTTTCTTTTTCTTCCCAAAAGTTTTATCATGTTGAGTCAACATTTCACAGAGCTCATCAAACTTTAGCTTTTCTAACTTTCCAGTTAGTTGTAGAGTTTCCAAAAAATGTGTGTAGGAAGAAGGAAGTCCAACAATTAAAATTGTGACCATAAAACTATCATCTACTGCTTGAAAACCAGCATTAACAATTTCCTGCTTAATATTCTTAAGTCTGGAGATGTATTCAAGAATATCTCCTCCTTCAGTCAATTTTTGATGCAACAATTTTAATTGTAGGTCAACTCTTTTTGATTGAGGCTGAGTATCAAACAACTCTTTAAAAGTTCTCAAAGCAGACCATGCATCTTTAGCATTTTCGATATGGACATACATTTCATCATTGACAGAAGATTTAATGAGAGCTAATGCTTTGGCATTTTTAACTTCCCATTTTGTTAGTGCAGCTGCATTTGTAGGTTTATTTGGCTTAACATCTCCATCGCATATATCATGCCACAATTCATTATAAATGAGAGTGCTTTCGATGAGGCGTTGCCATGTTTTGTAATATTTTGAGCATTCAATTTTGTCGGAATCAGAAAAGAAATTAATCAACTTAGACATTGTGGTGTTTAAACTTCACACCACGAATCAAGCTCAGAATATCAAGATGGGCAACACAACACGCAACACACGACGCAAAAAAAACGATCTATCGGTGCTTGGCCTTGACCCTCGAATAGTCATTGAAACAAGAGAAAAATGACTAAGCTTTGCACTTGGCTCTAGTCAATTTCTCAAATATTTACAAGGCAACTTTCAAAATTTGACTTATACAATAGTGCTCTTGCACAATTTGGTAAAAAAAAAGTTAGCCCCCCCTCAAAGTAAAATTACTTTGAGTTACAATATCACTCCCGAAAAAAATTACAAAAAATCACCTTATTACTCCAACAAATTACAAAATCCTTATTACTCCAAAAAAATTTCAATAACATTACATAAAAAAAAAAAATCTACTTATTTCTCCAAATATAAAGTGCTATGTGCTATGATCCCATTCGCTTTTCAATATGCTTCAGACCCATTTTTGGTATTGCAAGTTTTAGAAAACTTATTCCTCAGCTCTCCTTATTTAACAATGATACTCTGTAGAATTGCTAATTTTCTCAAATTCTTTTTGAAAGATGTTTGCAGCTCTGAGAAAAGCACAGTAAATTGTTCTTACAGCCTTTGTAATCACATCATAACTTGTCATTGCAAGCGTTATATACTAGTCGATTACAAAAATACCGGGGCACAATATCTCGATATTGCAAGCAGTATATACTAGTATAATAACACTTTATACCGAATTTAAAAGGCAGAACGACATCTGGTCACCGTTAAATTAACGCAGGCCCAATTATCAAATTTAAAAGGCATAACGACATAAAGGCAGGTTTTGATTGATTATTTGACAAGCGTTATAATACTTGGGCACCATATCAAATTTAAAAGGCAGAATGGCATCTGCTTCATGCATTAAATTATGCAGAATGGAATGAATATTTGCAACTTTCGAATCCTGTGTGGTGGCATCAGCAGGTTCGGATACAGTTTACAATACGACTGCTCAGCTGCAAGCGTATTGCCGCTCTCTGGAATTTTCCCACGGCTCTCTGGAATTTTCCCACGTCTCTCTGGAATTTTCCATTCTTTGCTCGCTCCACGCAACACGCAGGTCCAAGAGTTTATCTCTTCAATCCGACATGACTGTCACAAGACTAGTTGCAGATGTAAATCAAGAAATTGATTGTCACAATTACTATTCCTGAGAGAGTTATAGTCTGCAATGTGGAGTAACATGTCGGAGATTGTCGTTCATGTTGGTCATTTTCTGCTGTAGAAGCACTGTCAGACCAATTTACATTCACGTTTCAAGAGAACACCAGTTTCTGTCTTTCCGGCACTTGCAAACTCATTAAACAGATCAAATTTGTTAAACAGTGTTAAACGCTATGATAAGAATGAAAGAACAGCACTTGCAAATGCGTTAAAGAGATCAAATTTGATAAAATGCTATGGCTCCTTTAGTGTTTCAGAGATCGAATGTTTGCAAACAGTGTTTCAGTAATATGCTACTGCAGATGCACTATGTTAACAACGCTCTCCCTTTTTTGTTTTATTGCAACAACTCTCTTACAAACATTCACCTCAACAATTTAAAATAGCAAAAATAAAACTTCAACTTGTTTCAAATATCGGTAGATGGGCATACCACGAATTCTCCAGCGTGTAACAAAATTCAGATTTAAAAAATTTAGAAATAAAACACAATTAAATTTCTTTTCTAAAAAAAAAATTAATTGATTGCATACCAATTTCTTTTGCTGATCAATTCAATGTAGTTTTCCAAGAACTTGTAGAGCCGGAATCTCCTCCTCATAGCATTATCATAGCTCTGATACCACACTAATGGCCGAAGTGTCCTCAGACACGTAATTTTATTAATCACAAAAAAACAATTACATTGGAATTATGCAAGAGTTTACACCCGAACAACAAAAACACTCTTGCAATGAGCTATTTATAAGCTCAATGTCCTAACTTCCACTAATTATGGATCACTTATTAAATAAAAAGTGTCCACTTACATTAAATGACCTCCTATCTATTCTACTAACTTTATTCCTAACTTAGAGCCTAGGAAACGACTCTTTTCTAGAGTCCTATTTTTAATAACAAATTTCTATTTCTAAGTATCTCAAAAACTTATTAAATATTCTAGAATAATAATTATTAATTTAATATCTTAAATTAATAATTATTTTATTCAAACTTTATATCCTATGATAATATTTATTTTTGGATCATCTAACATCTCAAGGTATTATTTGAATATGATAACATTAGAAGAGCTCCTAATGAATTTGTTCACGATTATAGTATTAGGTTTAAGAACATTTACAATGAAATTCCAGCAAATATCAAACCTCCACCAGACTTAGCCCTAATTAAATTTCCAAATGGTTTTGACATGGACATGTCCTATCAATTAAGAGAAAGAAACCCTGAAACTTTAGAACAGATGCAGAGTAATGCAGTTAGTGTACAAGCTAACTTACTAGATAAAAGAGCAAGGATGAGGAATGAGAGGAGAGTGATATAACCATCCACTTCAAATAATAATATAAACAGTTTAACCTAACACTGGTAAATCAAGAGAAGTTTTACCTGATCAATAGATTAGACCACATTTCCAAGAAAATTATGCTGAAATTTCACAACAGCAGGAAGAAGACTAGGACACCCAGATAAACTTGATAAAAATAAACAATGAAAATGTCATTTTTCTTACCTAGGATGAACTAGAGTTGTACATGTTGCAGCAATTACAATTAGAATCTGGTGAGTCCTTTGACAACAAACAAGGTTATGAATCTGTGATCTACGAAGTTCATAAATAGTATAGCCTTAGAAGAAAAAAGAACACAAAGGTTCCTATTAAGGAATCAGTCCAAACAGAAACTAAGAAAACAATAGAAGATCATGTGACCAAAGTTCTACAAATTATCCCTAAAGAAACTCATAAACCCAAAATATTGTAGACATCACATCAACTGCTACTCAAACCATCCTAGACAAGGAAGTTGAAAACAAAATAGTTGACACACAAATTGAATTACTAAGTGCTGATAAAGAAGACAAAACTACACAAACCAAAATTGGTAAAAATTAAATGATTAAATAAAAAAAAAACTCAAATGACATTCAATATCAAAAGTGAGATACCAAAATTGGAAATTCCAGTTTCTTTAACAAACCTGGTGAAAAATGACTCATACAAGGCATAAATTACTGAAACATTAAGCATAGCTGAAGGTGAAGATGCTTTCAACCTCAATGATGATCAACCTAAGTTATTATTTGGCCCTGAAGTAGATGGAAAAAATAAAAAAGGTGGCATCCCTCCATTTTATATTAGCCTAAACATTCATGATACAATCTTACACAATTTTATGTTAGATTCAGGAGCATCTCCTAGCTTAATGACTAAAGAAGTCATGGAAAAATTAAACTTAGAAATCACCAGACCCTATAAGGACCTTTTCTGCTTTGATTCTAGTCAAGTTAAATGCCTTGGCCCGAATAAAGATCTATGTGTAACTCTAGTCCAGTACCCAGCAAAGAATATTTTTATGGACATAGTAGTTGTTGATATACCTCTCAAATATGGTATGTTATTATCTCGCTCATGGGGAGAAAATTTACAGGGATCTCTACAATTAGACATGTCATATGCTACCATTTTTGTGTTTGGTGAGTAAAGGAAGCTATACAGAGAAACTTTTCTGAAATACATGGTAAGTAGTTCAGAATGACTACAAAATTTTCCCATCTATTCCATGCATTCTAATCTGGACTCATTTATCTTATGAAATTCAGACAATGACAAAGATAAAATCATAGTTCTAGAAGAAGAAAACAAAAAAGTTTTTTTTGAAAATATAGCACATGAATCTTTGTGGCATTTAGTTTTTGATGGCTCTGTGAATAGATTAGGAGGATGAGATGGAGTATGGATCTACAATTTAGAGAATGATCATTCAGAAGGACATGCTTTCAGATTAAATTTCCAATTCACTAATAACATGGAAAAGTATGAAGCATTAGTGGTAGGCCTTCAAATCATATGAAAATTTGGAGGTAAGAGAGTTTCCATCATGGGAGACTTGGAACTCATCATAAAACAAGTCAAGGGATAGTACATTGTTGATAACTCTATACTTAGTCGTTACAGAGAAACCATCCTGATCTTAATAAGAAGTTTTCTTGAAACTAACTTTTCTGTCATTTTAAGAAAGCAGAATATGCAAGCCCATATCTTGGCCAGTTTTGCTAGCACATGCATGTTACCTTGTCAACCAAATCATTAGTACACAGCTGAGGTAAGATATAGGCCAACCATACCTATTAATTTGAAGTATTGGAAAATATTTTCACAAGACTCAAAAATTTATGATTTTATGAATTGTGAAGGAGAAGTTCAGAACTATAATATAGACACTGGCTATACATTAGGTTATACCATGAATAATGAACTAGATGTAAATTATGTAAATAAGATAGAACCAAATAAATTCACTGAAGTAGGAATAGAACAAATAGAAACAATAGAAATTATGAATTGTGAAGGAGAATTTTAGAACTATAATATAGACACTGACTGTACGTTAGATTATACCATGAATAATGAAGTAGGTGTAAATGATGTAAATAAGATATAACCAAATAAATTCACTAAAGTTGTAGAGCAAATAGAAACAAAAGAAATTGAGGAATGAATCAATGATGGATCAGAATTTTTAAACCTCAAAGAAAAACATTTTTCCTAAGGGATTATCCTTGCTAGAAGATCTTTTTGACTCCAATGATGTAGCTAGAAAACCTAAAATGGAGCCTCCAAGGTCAGATATAGAGGAATGCAACATAGGAATAAAGGAAAATCCCAAACTTATAAAGTTATCTAAGAAATTACCTCCAGCTGAAAACTTGAAGTACATTAGCTTGTTTAAAGACTTCCAAGACATATTTGCATGGAGTTATGAAGACCTCAATTCTTATGATACTAGCATTATCCAACATAAGATACAAATTAAAGAATATTAGAAGCCCTTTAAACAAAAGCTAAGGAGAATTAACCCTGTTCTTATGCCATTAATAGAAAAAGTAGTTAAAATGATGTATGATACTGAAATCATAGCACCCATTAGATATTCTGATTGGGTCTCTATTTTAGTCCCTAGTAGGAAGAAAACAGGAGAAATCAGACTCTGTGTTGATTTCTGAAACTTGAACAAAGTATCACTGAAGGATAACTATCCCCTCCCTAAAATGGACCACACTCTCTAGAGGGTAGTAGGCTCATCCAAAATTTCATTACTTGATGGATTTTCTGGATACAACCAAATCCTAGTCCAACCTGAAGATCAAGCTAAGACTACATTCACCACTCCCCGGGGAACTTTCATGTACTTGAAAATGCCCTTTGGACTGATGAATACTGGACAAACATTCCAAAGAGCCATGGACATTGAATTTGCAAAGGAAATACATGACTTTTTAGTCATTTACCAAGATTATATCACATTTTTTTCCAAATCAAATAAGGGACATCTAGATAATCTTAAGAAGAGTATTCATAAAATGCAGAAAGTTTGGGATATCCTTAAATCATAAAAAGTCACTTTTTGCATTATAAGAAGGAAAACTCCTGGGACACATTATTTCAAAATATAGAATTAGAACTGATCCAACTTGAATATAAGCAATCTTGAATGTCAGTCATCCTAGAAACATTAAAGAGTTACAAGCATTTTTAGGAAAAATATTTTTTCTTAGAAGATTCAACTCTAACTTAGCAGAAATACTTAGAAATTTGAATAACATGTTGAAAAAGGATTCAATACTTAAGTGGATAGTAGAGGCTAAGTAGTATTTTCAAGCGGTCAAAGAAGCCCTTACTAAAACACCTGTCCTCATAAGTTCTAATTTTAAGATAGATTTCATAATTTATTGATTTGCTTCATAACACACCATTGCAGTAGTCTTGCTGCAAAAGAACGATGAGGTTCTATGAAAAACCCATTTCTTTCTTCGGTAAATCCTTAAGAGATGAAACACTAAAGTATAATATCATGGAAAAACAAGCTATTGCTTCATTCAAAGCCATAAAATATTTTAGAGTGTACATTCTATACTCTCACATAATAGCATATGCTCCAAATTTAGTTGTAAAGGACATTCTAACTCAGAATGGGCCTGATGGAAAGAGAGGCAAATGTATTGCCACAATACTAGAATATAACATTGAAATCAAGCCTACAAAATTAATCAAAGGCCAATGTTTAGCCAAAATCATGGCTGAATCAAACTGTCAGGCCTTAGACATAAATTTCATTGCTGCCCTAGATGATCAAGAAGAGATGGTGATTCCACAAATCAGTGAACCTTTTATAGATTCACCTTAGTATGCAAACATTATATTTGTTTTACTCAACTTACAAGCTCCTCTTGGTTTATCTAGAAATAAAATTAGATTCTTAAAAGTGAAAGCAATGAAATATTGTATATTAGATAATGTTTTATTTTGGAAAGATCATGGTGGCATCAGTTTGAATTGTTTATTGAAATATGAAGCTGACAAAGTCATGCAGGAATTTCATGTAGGAGATTGTGGAGGACACCTATATTGGAAAACAACCGCTGATAAAATTTTGTGGGTAGGTTTTTACTGGCCCACTCTTTTAGAAGATGTTAGAAAGTATGTGATCTCTTGTCACAAATTCCAAATATTTGAAGGGAAGATGAAACTATTACCATTACCCCTCAAACCCATCTCAGTAGAAATGACATTTCAACAAGGTTGGTGAATGCCTTATGGGAAAACAAATTAACTACAAAGAAATGTATTGGTACCACTCCCTATCAATTAGTATATGGGATGGATGTTGTTTTTCCATATTGATTAGGAGTGCCAATGATGAAAATGATTTAAGAGCTACAAATAGAACCACATTATATCCAAAGGAGGATAAATCAAAAAATTCATTTGTAGCAAACCAGGGAAGAATTTTATATCAAATCCCAAGTAATTCAAGGAAAAATCAAGAAGATATTTGATAAGAAAACTAAAGAATATGATTTCTTCATAGGTGATCAATTATTCAAATGGGATTCCAGAAGGGAAGAAAAAGGAAAACATGGGAAATTTGACTTTCTCTGGAAGGGCCCATACATTATTTATGGTTACAGAGGCAACAATGCATTTTTCTTGAAAGAATTAGATGGAACAGATCTACCAGGTGAACCAGTCAGTGGTTGAATGTTGAAGTGCTACTTTTCACCAGAATAACTAGTATTTCATTTGATTCTATTTTAATCATTGTAAATAACGTAGTAAAGTTTAGGTTGCACTGGATGTTTATCTTGCAAAGTTGAAGCTCTAAGAGAAGGCCCTAAGATTTAAAATATATAACATCATATGTTTGAATAAAGGAGATCACAAAAAGCAGTTCCAAGCAAAGAAAAGCCAAAGTTCCAAGGCCAATGATCAGAAATTTCTTGACATCTCACAAGGAGATGCCATCGCAGAGTGGAGCCACTATTAGGGTCCTATACTAATAGACATCATAATTTTGAATTAGCCATGGTTAGTCTTGTAATATTGTACATAACTTTGCTTTTCTGCAATCGTTTTCCCATATTAAAAAATGAAAAGAGTGTATGTCCTAAAAGAATAATCAAAGGACCAAAAGAAAGAAAGATAAAAAAAATATATAAAATATGAACCCCACAAAGAAGAAGAAAAAATAAATTCTGAAACTGTTGCACATTCAAATGCCACTACTCTTAGTTTACATTAATTTTTCAAAGAAAATTGTGTGTAGCTTGTCCAAAATGCCACAATTCATGATGGTCATACAATCTAATCTTGGTCATTCATGCCTTTAAATTTCATGTTATGATAGTTAGTGAATAAATATCTCACCAAACAATTTTATTTTGGTAGATCAGTGGTTAGGTAGAGAATAAAAATGAGCTCAGAAGTTTAATTTGAACCATTGGAAGATATAAGGGTAGAAAAAAGTTAGTTTTCTTATCAAAAGAAAATAAAAAGGGTCAGAAAGCTCAAATGCACCTAATTAAGGAAAGGAAAAATGTTGGCATAAATAAAAGGGTAGGTATAATAGTTTTCAAAGTTATATAACCATCATTATGATTATCCCTTAAAAAGAGAAATTCACTTATTTAATCTTTGTCCCCTTTTTCCCCTTTGAAAATTCCCTTTCCCTTGCTGGTCATGCTAAAAATTGTTTCACTGATGGTAGCACTACTCAATAATAATTAAATATCCTTCAAAGAACCATATTTGTTGACTCACTCCCATGTCTCTTTGAGAAAAATAACACCTAGCAAAATGCTCTTTTTCATCATGATTTGTCTCAGTCAAAATCAGTCATCAAGAGCAGGTCTTAAAAATATAATTAGGTCATTACGGTTTTGTTTTTTCAAGGTCATTACTCCATCCAAATAAAGTTAGCAAGCATATGAGAGTGACTCATATAAATTTTTTCTTCTTTTGCAGGAGATCATTACTTTGTAACTATTTTATTATTCAAGTTGTAAATATTTCAATGCTTTTTATATCAAAATTCTATTTTTCTATAAAATCAAATACGTAAATTATTTTTATTTTTCAATATGTAATTTATGTTTTTAAAAGTAATAATTTTTTCCCTAGTTTCCAATTCAATCATTCTTTCCAAACTGAAAGCAAAGAAAGCCAAGCTCCATTAGCTAAATGAACCTGCAAAACGAAGAGTAAGAATGTCAAAGCGTATCAGGGATAAATTTTGAGAAGAAAAGTAAACATAAGGAAAGTGGGTAATTGAAATTATAAATTTAATTCACTTGATTATAAATCCATGCAAAACATAAAAGAAAAGCCTATTTTTTTCATTCATCCTTCAGCAATCCTAAACAAAGGAGAAATTTCGCATTTTCAGTGAGAAAAGAAGAAAATTCCAGGGTTGTTGTTCATTTGCGACAATCGTTGCGTGTTTGAGGGAGACGTTGCTCGTTTTATGGAAGTCATTGTGTGTTTGCCCAAATTTCTCATACTATTTCACCCGGACTCTGGGATTTTGGAAGTGGTCGTTGTGTGTTTTCTTAGGAAGACTAAAAAACATCTTACAACCTCCTACTTCATCAGCAAATTCCAGATCTCTATATGGGTAATCTTCAAAGCTCCATTAATTAGTGAGTAAACCATAGCATCATCTCATTAATATATTTGTGTCTTATAATCATTTGAAGTGTTTCCTGAGGAAGAAAACCTAGCTCTCATTTCAAACCTAATCTCTAAACTGTTATATATTCTCTTTCCCATTCCCATATATATATTTTCCATATCCCCATTCCCTAAAGTCAATACCACTCTTAATATTCCAGAATCCTAGGGTTTTCACTAACCTAGGTTCCCTTCACATTCCTATTACCTCCATTTTTCATAACACTTCATTTCAGTTCACATTCCCTCCATTTCATTTCATCAACCTACTTCAAATATGACTGAAGAGGAGAACATAGATACTAGTGAGGAATAAAGACTGAAGAAAAATCCATATAAAAAGGGAGGGAAATCATTAGGCTTGAACTAGTAACCACTAGAGATCTTATGGCATCTCCCACTGTGTAATGTTTCGAGCATGTGGGATGTTTTGAATTTTGTGAGAAAGTCTAGAAGATCGAGTATCATCTTATGTTGAGAATATTTTTCATTTCCAATCTTCATGATAGATAGGTTACTCTTGTCGAGGTTAATTTCACTATGTCCAATAATATCATTGTAGCTGCTACAAGGATTCCAAATGTAGGAGAAAAATGGTTTAAATAAGGAAACCTAGATCATTTCTACTATGAGCCATATATTAAACCAACATACAAGGATGACAAAAAGACAATTTTTCCTTTCTCTCATCTCCTTGACAAATATGTCCCCATGATGAGAATCATTATGAAACACTTCACCTGTGAGGGGAGGTTTTCTAGAATCTATTCTTATCATATCCGGCTCCTCATGCACTTCACTAGAGTCATAATTCTTCACATACCCTATTATCTCTCCCGAAACATTGCCAAAATGGAAAATATTGCCCAAAAGAGAGATTATGGTCATCAAATGCAGAGTCTTTTTCACCACTCCCTCATCAAAATGATAGTCATGCATCAACTTGATCAAATGAACATTCCATGGGACACCTTCATATCAAATGAGAATTTTACCACCCCACCTAGTCAACATGTCCAGAATGCCACTTCATCATCTCATCCTCCTACATTTGTCCCTCCATCTCAGCCTGTTCTTCATACATCATTACCAAGTCAACTTCATTCACCTCATTCACCTCATATTGAGCCTTCTTCTTCACCTTTCTATAACCCTAGATAACCATCACATCATGTTTCAGAATCATCATGATATTGAGGAAACATGGGCTACTTTGGCTGAGGTTGAGCCATTTCCTAAAACTTACCAAAGAGGTTATAGGCATATTTTTGCTTCACTTGGAGTGAAAGGGGCCATGCCTTATTCATCAACATAGCAGGTAAATAAAGGTAAGAAAAATTTAATAGAGCCAAACATTGATGATGAGGAGGGAAAACATGAAAAAAAGCAAGATTTTCATTTTATTGACTTAAGTGAAGGAGATGAAGACAAAATCAGCAACGCAACAATCAAGGAAAAGAGGAAAATATTAGTGAACTTGAAACCAATATTAAGAGGGCCAAGTATGTGATTGAATTCCTTCAACAAGAAAGTCAGCGGCTAAAGACCAAGCAGGCCATCAATGAGGTGAAGTGTATCAAAGCACAAAGACAGGAAGAAACGCCTAAAGCCTTACTTCAGGAAACATTAAAAATGTTTCGTGTACTTGATGATGAGGAGGATCAGCCTCCAAGATAGAGACCAAGGACTAGAGGGCTGAAAAGAGCTCTAGCCCTAGAGAAATAAAGGGAAGCTGGCCTAGTAGCCCAACTCACATCAAATGAACAGCTTTCCCTAGAAATAAACAAGGACATGGAACCATGGCTTGATAGAGCCAATGTACATTTGGAGAAGTTGCTAGAAAAGGCGAAAATGGACAATGACTTGTTGAGGACAAGGGTCAAACTTCATGCACAACAGGGGAGAATTGCATTGGCCAAGCTCAAAAGAGCCAATGCTAAAATTGAATATTTGACCAAGCAAGGAGAGAAAGAGAAGTTAGAAATACTTGATGAGGTTTCACTCCATGCCTCAATAACTTTATGAGAAATTACCCTCACCATTTTTACAAAATTTTGGCACACTTTGCACTTTTGTTCATTTATGTGCTTTTGAGCATTTTTGCACACTTAAAATTTTGCAAAGGCGAAGCGACCTGGACACTACACTATTTTTTGGGGAATCCAAATGAAAAATGACCACCACCGGCATGTTCATATTAATTAAGAGATCAACCCTAGCAAGTTTCAAAGTTTTTGGAGGAGAACTAGTCCATCAAAAGTGCCAAAAACCATCAATTTTCATGTTTATGCCTCCAAATCTGCCTGGTCACTGCGCGTTTATCAGTCTTGGGAGAATAGGTTTTTGACAGGATAAATGAGCACCATTTTGAAAATAGACTCAAATATATTTCCAATGAGCTATCATGGAGATGATTTGGACATCAGGAAGGCACTCAAACCCAACCTTGAATAGAGGTCATTTTTCTGCCTCGACGCTACGCGTTCGATAGGGAAATTGCATTTTACACAGCCTTCAGCAATTTTTTGAGTTTCACTCCAGTTTGACTTTTTACCTTGGGAAATGAGAAATTACTTATGTAAATGGTCAAGGTGAATGTAAATATCATGTTTTTACTTTTATCTAAGTTAAATACATTAGGTAAGTCAATAAGCTGAAGTGTAATGAATCAGTTCATTAGAGATTGGAATAAGTCACTTTTCTCATCCTACACTCTAGCTATTAGTTTAGCCTTTTGTGTAATATCTCCCTCACCTCATGGATTCGAACCCTATGGATGGGTGGAGGTGGTTTTGAGGCCTATTTAGGACAAAATTTCAGATGAATCAAGGGTCGGTCAAGTGTGGACATCTGAACATTTTGTTAGCTGACTGATCTTCTTACCAAAGGGTTATTGTACCAATTTCCAGTCGACAGACTGAACCAGTAACAAAGAAAATTATTTACAGGATTCATGTGATGAGCCATCTCAGGGAAGTATAAATTCAATTTTTCATGTTCTTTCTTTAAGTATTCCATAAACTTAAATATTCTCTCAATTTGAATGTTACAAGAGGAGTTTTACTTCCGAATTTGTTTAAATTTACACTCTGATTTTAACTTTTATTCATTTCTATGTTTTCCTCTGATATCCAGTTTAGAGAATTCTTAGTTTCCCTCTGATCCCGATTGACCTCTTCACCCTTCTTCATTATCTGGTTTAAGGAATTCTTAATCTCTCCTTGATCCCGATTGAAATTTCACTTCACCATTCAGCCTTGAGATATGATATTTCTCACCTATCATGCCCTGTAACACTTTCCTTATAATTTGATTCAGTTGTGTTTCAAAACACATTGACTCCATAGCCCAATTGAAAGTTGATAAGCACCTATTTATCTAAATCATTAATTCCACCAACCAACCAAAATGACTCAAAAAACCAACCCAACCAAGCATACATAACTAGCCTAAAATCAATTAAACAAACAAAGTTAAATAATATAGAGAGAACCATCTATGAATTTAGGAAGGCTAGATCCTAAGTTCCAAAAGAGGATAGTAGTTACCTCTAATATTTATTTTAAACACTCAGAACAAACTTTGGAAATTTTGGAGTGATAATATATTTCATCAGCAATAACATGTCTAAGGCTGAACTAAAATACATTGTCACCAAAAACGAGATCTTAGCTATTATCCATTCCTTAAATAAATTTAGGCATTATATTATTAGATATCAAACATTTGTGCACATTGACCATCCAGAAATCACATATTTAATGAAAAAACCTAATTTCAATGCTAGAATCATTAGGTGGTTGTTATCGTTGCAGTAGTTTGATTTGACCATTGTTGATAAGTCGGGAAAAGAAAATGTGGTTGCAGATTTCCTATCGAGACTAACTTTATTTGCATATGAGGAAGTGGTGGTTCATGATAAGATTCTAGATGAACACCTATTTTCTATCTCAGAACTCTCTCCTTCGTTTTTTGACACAGCCAACTACCTGGTTGCTAAGAGGGTTCCTCCAAACATTTCATCCAAAGAGAAGAGTAGAATGATAAGAAAGGGTGCCCCTTTCATGTGGATTGGTGTCAATATCTTCAAGTTGGGACCATATCAAATTCTCAGGAGATGTGCGAAGGATGAGGATGTATTTGATATCCTCTTATCATGTCATGATGGTCCCCATGGAGGTAATTTATTGCTAGGATCACAACCTTCAAAGTCTTGCAATAAGGCTACTATTGGTCTACTCTCCACCAGGATGCCAGAAGATACACTAGTAGATTTGATCCATGTCAGAGGATGGGGAGAGCTAAACCAAGGGATGAAATTCCTCTACAACCTCACGTGGTCTTAAATCCATTTGAAAAGTGTGGCATGGACTTCATTGGACCCATTGATCCACCATCTTGGCAGAAGATATATATCATAGTTTGCACTGATTACTTGTCCAAGTGGGCTAAAACAAGAGTTGTAATGGAAACAACAGAAGAGAAGGTGGTTGAGTTTTTGAGAGAGAATGTGGTCTACAAGTTTGGATACCCCAGGGAGGTAGTCACCAATCAAGGGGCTCAATTCACATCTCATCTCATTGAGAACCTCATGAGGTAGCACAAAATAAATCACAATACTTCCAATTCCTATCATCCTCAAGGAAATGGGTAGGTGGAAGTGAAAAATAGAGCCTTGGAGAATATTCTCACCAACGTTGTGACTGACAACAAAAGATAATAGGAACAAAAATTTGTGGAGGCCACTTCGGCTTACAACACCACATGGAAGACAACTACAAGGTTTACTCTTTATGATCTAGTTTACGGCAATAAAGCTTTTATTTCCATTGAGTTTGAGTATAACACCCTTAAAATGGAAACTCATTTGGATTTTTGCATAAAAAATGCACAACAAGAAAGAATACTTCAGTTGAATATTTTGGATGAATTTATGATGTAGGTCCTCCTTTACACAAAAGTAATCCAACTACAGAGGAAAGCTTGGCATGATAGGCACATCAAGGAGAAGACTGTTTAGGAAGGAGATTGGGCTCTAATCCATCACTCCATATTCAAGTACCTCAAGGGAAATCCAATGACAATATGGTTAGGACCTTATCAAGTGGAGAAATTCCATGACAATGGGGATGCTCATATTAGGACCATAGATGGGGAGGGGATCCCTCTTTTTTCCAATGGTTACAGGCTAAAAATGTACAAGAGGCCTCTGTCCAAGGCATAATTCATCAATACAATAAACAGAGAGGTGAATTTAATTGGAAGCTTCATAGTTTCCAGTCCCTCACCTTCCTAGAATAATAGAAACAATAAAGAGGCATGCGTGAAAACCTTTTTGAGGCATCCAAGGCCAACTCCATGGTTTAAAACAATCATGAGGAAATTTGAAGCAAAAAAAGAAGAAAAAATAGATAAATAAAAGATCATTTTGTGAAAACCTATTGGAGGCTCTCAAGATAGGCTTGAGGGGTGAAAACCTCTACTATGGTATCCCACCTACCTTCAGAAAAAACAAAAAAAAAGAGAAAAATAGAAAAGAGAAAAAATCCAAAATAATAGAAAAACACCAATGCACTAAACTGTTTCGGTTTTATAGATTGCTGAATAGAGATAATAGGTAAAAAGGGAGAATCATTTCTTCCACCTCTCTCTCTCCTCTACCTACTCACTCCATATCCAACCCTAGCATACATTCCTCCATCGATTTCTACCACCAGGCGAGAAAAAATTCCAATTTTTTCCCTATCTCTATAGTGCTACAAGATGTCGTAGGTTGTTACAAGATTTATTGTAGTGCCATAGGAAACACTGTAATGCTACAAGAAGGATACCTAAGGCTAAATAAGCTCACCCAGGGCTCTCTGACCCTAGAAAAGACATCAAAAAAATTTCCCCACCTATGTCTACCATCCCTAACCATCACTCCATCCCTTGCATGAAGAATCCCTCATCAAACCCTCTATTTTTCCACTGTGAGTCAGCTTGTGTTAAATACACACAAGGCCTGTTCTCTCATTTTTTCCTCCACTACACCACTCCATCAAAATCCTAACACCACCCCTAACTTATCTACAATATTTTTCTCCCTTCCTAAGAACAGTTTGAGGTCCAAAACATAAACAAAGAGATTGTTGTAGGAATATGAACACTTAATTTAGCACACGTAAAATGCACCATAATAACATGATCACCATCTAACATATCAAAAGTAGAAGAAGTATGATGAAGATTGGATCTTGAAGATCACCAAGGGACTCCAAAAGGGAAGCTACATCAAAAAAAACAACTTAAGGTCTCAATTAGGTACCTGCAGAAAACACAACAAACAAAAACATAGTAAGTACCTCACTTAGGAAATAAAAGCACAACAAATCAAACAAAACATTTATGACCGTTCCAGTGCTCCAGATCCCTGCATCAAGGGTCATGCAACTCATTAGCAACTAGATAGGCTTAGGTATGACTCCCTCATCCTCTCGGTATGAATCAATTGAATAAATGAATAATTTTTTAGAAGAGAGAGTTTAATAGGAAAAAAGGTGGCCAGTTAACTTGGCCACCCTCGTGGACGTAGAAGAATGTTGGCGAAGTTACGGGCC